>JAUPFT010000003.1:1027292-1277292 GCA_036936625.1 Parnassius smintheus behrii | reverse complement strand
TCTATAGACCCATGGATTTTGACCAAAAAAAATATATCTACTATAAACTGAGAAGATTTTATAAGCACCACCTGTAATTGGACAACTTCAAATCTGATCATGAGTTTTCAGTGTTAATTTAGATTCAAAATTATTCTTTTTATTCAGAAGAAAGGATATAATAAATTTAAAATGTGTTGTATACATTTAGCCATAAGATATAGCTGAACAAACAATTGTTTATGTGTCTATTAAATTAGTAAATGGCCTATATAAGTGTAGAGGATTGTAATTAAATAATTGAGTTTTCATTCATGTGAAATATTTGTGTTTTGTTTCAGGTATGAAAATGCTATACTTTTGTAAGTTAAGACGAGTAATTTTTTTTAATCAACCACAATGCATGTTGACGTACATTACGTGTATTCGATTTTTGTTAATGCCTCAGACATGCTTACTTCGTGATGTTTCATTCACTTTAAATTGCAATTCACAAGTTCTTTAGTACCGGTGAGAATCAAAGTCGAATCTGTCTTATGGTGCGCTTAGGCCTCTTAACTACCACGGCTGTTTTACTTTAAGCTCTGCTTTATTGTGTTTAACAATGCTTGATATAGTTTTTAGATACAAAATACATAAATGAAATTTTAGTCATATTAATTAAAGGTTTAATATTGATTAAAACAAATACTTAACTAATGCAAGTGACAGTACGTATTTAGTGCTAACGCTATCCAACTGGCCCACTGTAATTAAAGTCGATTTTACAGTACAGAAGTACAGAATGCACTGCAAATAATGGGGCCGCCAGTGCAACGAATGGACGTTTCAGACGAGCTATTGTAACAAGGGTAAGGGTTCACCCTTGTGACTACTGGCCAGCATGCGGTGTGAAGCGAGACAATACAAGAATATAATCCAGTTAGCGCGTGATTGTCTGAAACAAAAAGCAATATTTTTTTTAAATCAAAGTTAGGGCAAATGTTCGATTTTGTAACCCCAAGTTGCAAATAAATACCCCGATTATTTAATTATTGTTTTTGTGTCTATGGTAACCAGCTTACTCAACGAATGCACATTTACGAATATTAAATTAGTGCAAGAAGTGAGACGTTTACTAGGAAACGTCACTCTTCTTGATATTATATTATTTTAGCGTGGTATGAATTCGACAGAAGAAGCTATTTAGTATTAATTATTGTTGCGCGAATAAGTCGACGTCATGTAACCAGCACTAGCGCCATCTAGTGTCAGGGACGAGAGCGAGGGGAGCTGTCCAGAAAATGACATCACTAATCTTTCAACCGACAGCGCCATCTAGTCTCGAAACGTAAATCTAATATTCTAGAAGCTGACACTCGAACTCTCGACCCCTTGCGCGTGTTTACTTGAATATTCTGGATGTTTCGGTGCTAATTTGTATTTATAGGCGCTGCAAGATGCGATCGGGGAAGTATTGAATTTGGCGAGACAAGCAAAGCTTCGGAGCGGAATAAAGTGAATTAGTATGATTAATTATTAGTCTTTTAAGTTTTAATTAGTGCACAGTGAATTAAAAAGTTAATTTTGGTAATTCTATCGGCAATTTTTATTGTCACGAACCTCAAGCTCGTAACAATTGGTGTCAGAGGTGGGATAAAATCATGCCGATTTTACCTAAGCAGGAAACGGAGGTACGGTGTCCGTACCCGAAGTCAACGCCAGCAGAAGACGGACCAGAGGAGATTTGGTGGTGCAGCGCCGCAGACGTCGGAGGGCCAGCTGCCGGCTGCAGGCCCGTCAGTAGCTCCTACACCTGCAGCATCTGACTTAGGTGCTCTGATGATGATGCTGTAGGAGCAGGCTCGCCGACAGGAGGAACGGGCTCGCTGACAGGAGGAACAGGCCCGCCCTTTGAGAAAGCAGCTGCGGGGCGGACAAGAGGAACAGGTCCGTCGTTTGGAAGAGCAGTTGCGGGACAGACAAGAGAAACAGGCCCGTCGGCTGGAAGAGTTGATGCTCCTCATGAAGGATCTTCACGCTACCTTTGGGAAGGAGATCAAGGAGGTGAAGGATAGGGTTGCTCAGCATGACAACCGCCTGTCAGAAGCTGAAACCCAAATCGCGAAAGCTGAAACCCGAATCGAGAAAGCTGTAACCCGAATCAACCAAGTGAACAATCGGGTTGACAACGTGACGGCTGACGTGAACAAAACGCTGGACGACCTCAAACTGGGGGTGGAATTACAGCTCCCGTAGTAGCTACTACACCTTTGCTACGTGGGTTCAAAGTGCCACCGTTCGACGGGACTTCTTCCTGGTCAGCCTACAAAATCCAGTTCGAGGCTGTTATGAAGGCGAACGGCTGGAATTAAAGTCATGCCATGACTGCTCTCTCACTAGACCTGCGCGACCAGGCCTTAACAGTTCTGGAAGCTATCGGTGAGGTAGTGACTTATGAGCAACTCCTTGAGGCATTGGAGGCGAGATATGGCGACGCTCACCTGGAACACGTCTTTCGTGCACAGCTTAAAGATCTCGTGCAGCCCATTAACGAAAACCTACAGTGAGCGCTAGAGGTGGAGAAGCTGGTGCGAAAAGCATACTGGTCTGTACCTGCGCTCATTGAAGGGAACCTGGTGCAGACCTTCATCGACGGCATCCGCGACCTAGAAGTCAGAGCTGCTGTGAGGCTCGGGCACCATGAGACGCTTAAGGACGCCTTGGTCCATGCACTGGAGATGGAAGCCGTGTGGCAGGATCATCGTTCCCATCACGTCAAGGAGGTTGCAGCAGCTACAGTTCGCGACTGCAACAAAGGATACAGCCCTAGGTGCTATCGCTGTGGGGAAAAGGGCCATCTTCAATCCAGCCGCCCTAAGCGAACCCTAGAAAGGGAAGGTGACCGATTTCAGGAGGTTAGTGTGGCCAACAGCACCGCCCAGCAGCAGCAGGGAAACGAGTAAAAGACGAAACTGCGGGGTGAGTGCTGGCTGATGTTGAAAGAGCCCCAAGGATCTCGATCTCACAAACCCATAATGGGAACAGTCTTATCATCAAGGGCGAGGTCAACGGAATGCCGTGTAAACTGACCGTAGACACTGGAGCCTCTCATAAGGTTGTTAGTTCCCAACTTATAAGTCAATTCCTTGGAGACTCCGCATACAACCGAGAACGCATTAATTTGGTAACAGCCACCGGTCAGCGTATACCCGTCCGTGGAGAGAAGGAGTAACTAAGTAACTATCACACAACGCCATCTAGTCCCAAGCTAAGCAGAGCTTGTGTTATGGGTACTAGACAACTGATAAACAAAAATATATATTTCTAAGTACATAAATATTATAGATAAATAACACCCAGACACAGAACAAATGATCGTGCTCATCACACAAACATTTGTCCTGGGTGGGAATCGAACCCACGACCTCTGGCATAGCAGTCAGCGTCACTAACCACTAGACCAACAGGCCTGTCAGCTCACCATTGTGTACTTGTGGAAAGGGTAAACAATGACCTTCCATGGAAAGTAGCTCGAACCTTGGTCAGAACTACTGACATCTCAGGAGTACGTGTGCTGAACATTTGTGACCGGGAGGAGATTATAGAAAAAGGCACGCTCGTTGGTACTTGCGAGGAATTGGATTGGTTACGAAGGTGCCAATATCTATAGAGTGAGACCCCCAGAAAAGATGCACAAACGAGAGTGACCACACTTTTGAAAGACTGTCGTAGCGTTCTCTCCCCGACCGAAATGGTCAAGGCGAAGAAGTTGTTACTCAAGTATGCCGACGTATTCTCATCAAACGATGCTGACATAGGAAAGACTGGCTTAGTTCAACACAAAATATGCACAGGAGAAGAATTGCCTACCCGTCAGCTGCCAAGAAGATTGCCGGTAGCACGTGGAAAGGAAGTGGAAACCATGATTGAAGGAATGGTGAAGGATGGTGTTATTGAACCTCCCTCTAGTCCATGGTGTTCACCAGTGGTGCTGGTGAAGAAGAAGGATGGCAGCATGCGGTTTTGTGTTGACTACCGCCGTCTGAACTACGTTACGAAGAAGGACAGCTATCCCTTGCCAAAAATTGATGACACGCTGAACATGCTTACAGGAGTAAAGTGGTTTAGCTCGCTGGATCTAAAAAGTGGCTACTGGCAAGTTGGAATTGACCCTAAGGACAAGGAGAAAACTGCGTTCTCGATGGGAAAGGGTTTGTGGCAATTTAAAGTAATGCCGTTTGGATTGTGCAATGCTTCAGCAACGTTTGAGAGGCTGATGGAACTTGTACTTACCGGGCTAATTGGCGATGTCTGTCTGGTCTACTTGGATGACATCACCATCGTAGGCCAGACGTTTGAGGAACACCTTCAAAACCCGGAACGCGTGCTTATGAAGATTCAGAGTGCCAACCTCAAGTTGAGTCCGAAGAAATGTTCACTATTCAAACGGCAAGTTAACTTTTTGGGGTATGTAGTATCGGAAGATGGTATCCGCACGGATCCAGAGAAAATCGCCGCTGTCAAAGATTTTGCTGTCAAAGGGTTTGTGCTCCTATTACCGGCGATTTGTGAAGAACTTCGCAGATATAGCCAAACCTCTGCATAAGCTAACCGAGGAGAAGCGACATTTTACATTCAGAAGCTCAAGGACCGTCTGTGAAAAACACATATTTTGAATACCCTGATGCAAGCAAAACATTTATAGTTGACACAGACGCTAGTGATATAGGACTTGGCAGTGTGTTGTCTCAACGGAATGGTGACCAAGAGGTCGTGATAGCGTACTTCAGCAAGTCGTTGTTAAAACCGGAAAGGAACTATTGTGTCACAAGACGCGAATTGCTAGCTGTGGTAAAGTCTTAGCAAATATCTTCTGGGACAAAAATTTCACTTACGAACTGACCATGCTGCACTTAAATGGCTATTGCAGTTTAAAAATCCGGAAGGACAAGTTGCGAGGTGGATTGAACTACTGCGGGAATACGACTTTGAGATCGAACATCGCAGCGGAAAATCTCACAGCAACGCAATGCAACCATTGTACTAGGCAAGAGAGTAAGGAACTGGTATGAAGGACAGCTTACTATATGCACAGCATGAAGATCCGGACATCAAGCCGATTCTGAAATGGATAAAGTTAAGTGCTCCCAAGCCCAAGGAGCGACGTCTCAGCGATGAGTTCGACCACTAAAAGCTATAGGGCCCAAAAAAGCTAAAGTACCGGATGTTCTGCAGCTGTACCATAATGATTATTCAGGAGGCCATCTGGGAGGTAAACGAACTCTACTGAAGATCCGAGAACGGTTTTACTGGGTCCATTGTCGAAACGATGTCGAGGACTGGTGTCGCAAATGTACAAGTAGTGCGGCTGTAAAGGGACCTCAGACTCGTAGTAGAGGTGCATTGAAGTTGTACAATGTTGGTGCACCATGGGAGAGAATAGCCATTGACGTGGCGGGACTGTTTTCGGAGAGTGAAAGCGGAAACAAGTATTTCATGGTTGTGATGGATTACTTCACCAAGTGGCCAAAAGTCTTCGCCATTCCAAATCAAGAAGTCAACAGTTGCGGATAAGCTAGTTCATGAAGTCTTCTGTTGTTTTGGAGTACCTTTAGAGATTCACAGCGATCAAGGAAGGAGTTTTGAGTCTCAAATATTCCAGGAAACTTGCCGTGTTATGAGTACTCATAAAACAAGAACGACTTTGAAATAATACTAGTTTTAACGGAATTTATCGCGTATATTTAACTTTTTTACCCGACGTTTCGAGAGCTTTACAGCACCCATGGTCACGGGAAGGACTGAGATGTTCAACGTCCAGCTGTCATAGTTAACCGCGGTTACCATAGATTAAAATTTTAACTTTTGTTCCGATCTACACAGTATGAGCTTATGGTATCATGGAGTCTTGCAGTTGTATGCTTGGGTTGGGATTTAATTTTATTTATTATAGGATCCCAAGCAGATGGTAGCACCCAGCCATCTTCTCTATTGAAATTAGGATGTTTTTTGATTTCAATAGCCTCGCGAATCATCCTTGGAAGGAATCGGTGTTCTTTAGCGAGGATTTGTGGTCTATCAAATCTGATGTAGTGACGGGGGCGATCTTGTACATGTTCACAGACTGCAGACTTCCCGGAGCGTCGATTCTTCACATCAGCTATATGTTCTTTGACGCGGGTTTTAATTGATCTTTTAGTTTGTCCTATGTAGGAGAGACCACATTCACAATCAAGCTTGTACACTCCTGCATCTTGCAGAGGGACGTTACACTTGACTGATGGTAAAAACTGACCAATCTTCTTCGGCGGCTTGAAGTATGTTTTGATGGAAGCGCGCTTCAAGATGTAGCCAATCTTGTCAGTGACTCCTCTAACATATGGCAGTACAGCAGGTACACGCTCGACTGTGGCCGGCTTCACTCATTCTCTGTGACGTAGGCGTGGGACCCGAAGCTTGTTGTCATGCAAAACTTGCTTGACATGTTGGAGCTCGGCAGCCAGGTGTTTACTGTCACAGATCCCTCGTGCTCTCTGAAACAAAGATTTACCCACGGTAGCTAACTGTGAAGGATGGTGGTGAGAATCACCGTTTAAATATCTATCTGTATGGGTCTTTTTTCTATACACAGTATGGCTCAAGGTGTTATCAGGATTCCCAATTACTAACACATCTAGAAAAGCTAAGGAATTGTTTGCCTCTAACTCCATTGTGAACTGAATTTTAGAATTTATAGAGTTAAGATGGTCTAAAAATGCAGTTACTTTATCTAAAGGTAGAATTGTGAAAGTGTCGTCTACATACCGCTTGTAGAATCTTGGATTTATGGGAGAAGTAAGCAGGGCTTTCTCCTCAAAGTCTTCCATGAATATGTCGGCGACAATGGGAGATACAGGTGAGCCCATCGCCACACCATCTACTTGCTTGTAGCACTCCTCCTTCTACAATAGGTAGCCAGATGTAAGGCAGTGTCTGAGTAATACTGCATATTCTGCGGGCATGTTGTTTTCTTCCAGCCTTCTAGTTACAATTGAGATGCAGTCTTCAACAGGTAAGCATGTAAACAATGACTGCACATCAAAGCTGACCATAGTTTCATTGTCTGCCAGACGTAGGTCTTTAATCTCGCTGACAAAATGGTAGGAATCCTTTATGTGTGCTCTTGTATGTCCCCTGAGCGGTGAGAGTATTTTCGCTAAGTGTTGAGCCAATCTGTAAGTTAGTGAATCGATTTGGCTCACTATGGGGCGTAATGGAGCATTGGGCTTGTGTATTTTTGGTAACCCATACAACTTTGGTGATTTGGCGCACGTAGATATTATCCATTTTACGTCCAGATTAAATTTTTCGGAGTGTTTCTTTATGAGGTCACTAGTTGTTTTTAGTGTGCTATTTGTTGGGTCGTTTTTAACCTTTTTATAAGTACTTACATCCGACAAAAGTTCTTGTATTTTAGAATTATAATCTGACGTATCCATGACCACCGTGGCGATTGGCACATTGGCCAATCTTGTCAGTGATTGGCTACATCTTGAAGCGCGCTTCCATCAAAACATACTTCAAGCCGCCGAAGAAGATTGGTCAGTTTTTACCATCAGTCAAGTGTAACGTCCCTCTGCAAGATGCAGGAGTGTACAAGCTTGATTGTGAATGTGGTCTCTCCTACATAGGACAAACTAAAAGATCAATTAAAACCCGCGTCAAAGAACATATAGCTGATGTGAAGAATCGACGCTCCGGGAAGTCTGCAGTCTGTGAACATGTACAAGATCGCCCCCGTCACTACATCAGATTTGATAGACCACAAATCCTCGCTAAAGAACACCGATTCCTTCCAAGGATGATTCGCGAGGCTATTGAAATCAAAAAACATCCTAATTTCAATAGAGAAGATGGCTGGGAGCTACCATCTGCTTGGGATCCTATAATAAATAAAATTAAATCCCAACCCAAGCATACAACTGCAAGACTCCATGATACCATAAGCTCATACTGTGTAGATCGGAACAAAAGTTAAAATTTTAATCTATGGTAACCGCGGTTAACTATGACAGCTGAACGTTGAACATCTCAGTCCTTCCCGTGACCATGGGTGCTGTAAAGCTCTCGAAACGTCGGGTAAAAAAGTTAAATATACGCGATAAATTCCGTTAAAACTAGTATTATTTCAATGTGTAGTGTTCGCGTAAATATAAGAAATCATTACAAGAACGACTTCTTATCACCCGCAATCTGATGGAATGGTGGAACGATTTAATCAGACATTGGAGAGGTACCTAGCAAAAGTTGTAGACAATCGGCAACGAGATTGGGACAAGCACATACAACCGTTTTTGTTGTCATATCGAAGCGCTGTTCACGAAAGTACAGCATTGACACCAGCTTTCGCAAACTGTGGAAGAGAATTACGGCTGCCTGCAGACCTGATCACCGGGATACCACCTGATGCTCCACGCAGTATAACCGATTATGCAAATGACTTGCGGAACAAAATGAATGACATTTATGAGCACGTCAGACTATCGGGCCAGCAAATATCTGAGAAGATAAAAACCCGGTACGACCGCAAAGTGAACAATAAAGGGTTCGACGAAGGTTCACTAGTGTGGTTGCACAATCCAGTCCGCAGCAAAGGGAAGTCTCCTAAGCTTCAAGCTAAATGGGAAGGCCCGTACCGGATTGTAACCAGGATCAACGATGTAACCTACCGGATACAGAAAGGCGCAAGAGGGACTCCTAAGATCGTTCATGTGGATCGCTTTGCGCGTTATTATGGGGCCGCTAATGCTCGGGACGAACATGTCATGTAACCGGCACTAGCGCCATCTAGTGTCAGGGATGAGAGCGAGGGGAGCTGTCCAGAAAATGACATCACTAATCTTTCAACCGACAGCGCCATCTAGTCTCGAAACGAAGAGCTAAGCTTCTAGAAGCTGAAACTCGAACTATCGACCCCTTGCGCGTGTTTATTTGAATATTCTGGATGTTTCGGTGTTAATTTGTATTTATAGGCGCTTCAAGATGCGATTGGGGAAGTATTGAATTTGGCGAGACAAGCGAAGCTTCGGAGCGGAATAAAGTAAATTAGTGTGATTAATTATTAGTCTTTTAAGTTTTATTTAGTGTAAAGTGAATTAAAAAGTTAATTTTGGTAATTATATCGGCAATTTTTACTGTCACGAACCTCAAGCTCGTAACATTATTATAGTTGTAATTATGTAGTTTTGGGAGGAATGGGTCGGCTCGACCAGGGTAGCACCACGCTCTCACAGAATACCAACGTAAAATAGCTGCTTAATGTTACTACATTTCGTATGGTGAGTGTAGAGAACTGGAATCGTTTTATCTGGAAACTAGGTAATCCATCTTAGTGTTCAGAGATGTCAACGTGTCTGTATTTTGATTCTGAACTGAGGATAGATGTAGATGTCTATGGGCCATAGCAACCACTTGTCTTCAGGTGGTCTGTGGGCTGTTATATCTCATATACGAAAAAACGTTAATGAACACAAACACATTTTTAGTACTTAATCTTTTTTATGTCCTTATTGGATAATAAATGTAGAAAAGATTGGGAATTAGCACAAAGAGTAGTGACGATGGAAAACATCCATTGGGCCATTCATAGTTTCCAACCCTATAAGGCAGCAGGACCTGACGGCTTATTCCCGGCACTTCTACAGTGTGGGGATAAAGTCCAAATAGTCAGACTTGTTGCCATAATTAGAGCATGTCTGGCTCTGAAATATGTTCCTAGGGGATGGAGGGAAGTAAAAGTCATGTTCATACCAAAACCAGGTAAGAACGACTATAAAGACCCTAAATCCTACAGACCTATTAGCCTCACATCCTTTCTCCTAAAGACGATGGAGAGGATGTGTGAGCGGGAGTTGAGAGAGTTGGCGTTAATTAACTTACCGCTACACGAAAAACAACACGCTTATAGCTTAGGTAAATCAACAGAATTGGCACTTCACCAGGTAATAACAAAGATTGAAGAGACCATCCAAAAAAAGTAATATGTCTAGGCTCCTTCATAGACATAGAAGGTGCTTTTGACAGAACAAAGTTCTCCATCATAAAAGGTGCCCTAAGTAGACATAATGTTGAACCGGCACTGATTGAATGGATAGTAAACATGCTCAGTACATGAACAATAAAGATTGCTGGTGAATCTCAGACAATTCAGATCATGAAAGGATGTCCGCAGGGTGGAGTTCTTTCACCTCTCCTGTGGAATACGGTCATTAATGAACTCATCAGCAAATTAAACGCTAACCATTTCTGCACAGTCGGTTATGCAGACGATCTGATAATACTGGTCTCTGGTAAGACAGCAAGCATTGTGTGCGACCTGACCCAAGCGGCTCTCCATATTGTGGAGAGTGCAGGGAATATGACCTAACCGTTATAGTAATGTTCACACGAAAACGTATGTTGAATAACTATCATCTTACAAAACTTTTCAGCACAAAACTCCAACTTTCTTCCGAGGTAAAATACCTAGGTCTTAACTTGGACAGTAAACTTAACTGGAACAAACACATAGAAAACAAAATCAGCAAAGTTAGTTTAACTTTCTGGCAATGCAGAAACATGATTGGCAAACGATGGGGTTTAACGCCAAAAATTATACTGTGGCTGTACAAAACTGTAATTCGGCCCATGATCACATACGGCTTTCTGGTATGGTGGATCAAAACCAATGAAGCCACCACTATAAAAAAGCTTCAGCGTTACCAGAGATTAGCTTGTATGGCTGCCACGGGCTGCTTAAGGACTACATCAACAGCAGCTTTGGAGACTATGCTGGAGCTAACACCGCTTCATCTACATATACAACAAGAAACAACTTTAGCTGCCATTAGACTCAAGACCCTAAATCTTTTAAGTAAGAGTAGAGTCCCCCATACAGATATAATCGATAGAATTTACTCAAAAATTCCTATCTTACAAGTCAAGTATGATAGGATTCCTAAACAATTTGTATTCAATGAGAAGTACAGGATACAATTGAAGGAAACTGACCATCTGGAAGGATTGGGTCCAAGAGAGTTCAAAGTTTTCACGAATGGCTCTGACAAAAATTAAGGTGACGGGTCTGGGGCTTTCTCTGAAGACCTTAATATTTATTTATCTATTTATTTTTATTTATTTATTTATTTGCCATTACGTTACATTACGAAACATTGGTACGTCAAAATTACAATTACAATTATATAGATACAATAATAAAGTTAAAATTACAAATTATACAACTACAAATATGTTAATTAAAATACATCTCACTTACAGTACATTATTTTATGTGTCAAACAAGTCAGAAAATGAACATTGCATATATTCTTCTATGTTGCAAAAAGTGTGATTTAAAAAGAATGTTTTTATCACTTGTCTTTAGCGGAATTCTTGTTATTTCTATTGGCAATTTATTGTACATTATAATTTTTATTGCAAAACCTTGCTTGAACACTTTAACTAATCTGGTTCTTGGAACAACTAATCTTTCGCGATTTCTAGAATTGTAGTTGTGTACGTGCTTCTTCATTGGTAGTTTACTTTTTTCCTGGTGCACTTCTAGAAGCGATCTATAAATATATAACGAAACGACAGTCATAATTTTCGCTTTTTGGAAATAGGCTCTAGCTGATGTCGATCTTTGGAAGGATGAACCTTGGAATGGAAGGTGAAAGACTTCTCCATCAGAATACTGACCGACAGTATGGCGGTACTACAAGCTCTGAGTTGCAATGAGACGAACTCGGGACTGATATACGAGTGCCATCAACGATTGAATGAGGTATGTAAGCACAACAATGTGACTCTGCAATGGATCAAGGGACACAGTGGATTTAGAGGCAGATGAACTGCCCTAGCAACTATACGGCCGGAACTAATAACACCAATCCCCTTTGGCTACTTTCGTTCACTAGTACGTAGATACTTCAATAATTTACACGCTCAGCTTTGAAAAAATTTAGTAGACTGTAGTCAAGCTAGGGAGGCTCTACCTGAAGTAAACAGTCGTCTAACCAAGGTTCTAATGAGACTGAACAAGCTACAGATCAGGATAGTAACAAGTGCTATCACAGGACAAACATTTTGGCTCTTTTAACAAACATTTGTTCACCATGGGTGTTACTGACAGCCCCCTGTGCAGGATATGCATGGGAGAGGAAAAAATGGCGGCTCACGTGTTGCTGACATGTCCAGAAGTCGCTTCATACAGGGCTAAACATCTCGGCACGTCGGGATCGCTCCCCGAAGTTGCTTGCAACATCAAGGGACTGCTGAGCTTCTTCGGGGAGATATCATGGCTCGAATAAGCATATTATTCCTGCCCACACGCAAAATACGCGCTTAGACGTGGAGTTGCGGAAAACAGCCCGTCGTAAACTAAACTAAACTAAACTAATAAATGTTGAATATTTACTCAGTCCACTTCCAGAAGGAGGAGGTTATCATTTCGATTATTATGTTTTTTTTTTTTGTAAGTTACGCGATCCGCCCATTCTGCATGTAAACTTTCTTTATAGTGTTGGTTTTATATTTTTTTCTTACTTATGGTTATTATAAACACCAATTTTTATTATTTTTGTTATCTAATCAATAGTTAATTTTTATAGCCTGCAAATATTATAACTTGACTAAATGTATAAAAATGAGTTATTATTCGTATAACTGTAATTTCGAATTTGTTTATATAGTATTTCATTCTACAAATAACTTAGAGTAATTATATACATATATATGCCTACAGGAAACACACAATCTAAATGTTTGATTGTACCTATTTTATGTATTATATGAACAAATTTCTTCACAATATATTGGTGGGTCGTTGGTGTAGAGATTTAAACGACTTCTTAATTACAGTAGACTCCATAAGAAGTCGAGCTACAATAAGCTCGAGTTCTTAAGATGCTCAAGCGGATAAAATGCATCGAGATTGATTAACATCGTAGCACTTGTTTCATCATTTTCATTGATAGTTAATATGTGTAGACATTTTACAAATAAATCCCAAAGACTTCTATGTATATTACTAGACTGGCTATGCTGCCTTTACAGTTTGCGCACTAAGTGACGGTAAATTCTCAGTAGCTCTTTAAGACCACTGCGAGCGGGGGAGAAGACTAGTTTTCTGTTACTAAACTGCGACCCTAGTTTTCAACTATCTAACAATGAGTTTGTTTAATATGACTACGTATGATAAAATGCTGTCATTATTTTTAACTTTTTAACGCCGTAACTTTATTTCGAATTTTTCCAAAAACCGTAACAGTTATAAATGAAAATACAACTGCGGGGCTTGTTTAATGCGTCAGCTACTCACCATGCCCACGTCCACGTTATTCACGTCTTTAATATCGTATTGGTTATGAATAGCCAGTATAATAGTATAATGTAGAAGTATATATAATATATAAGTCTCTAACAAAACCGCACTACTTTTACGTGACAAAATCAAAACGATAATACAAGTAGTAATCCGCCGAAACTCCATATTTTTATTACTTTTTCTGTGGTGAGGAAATGGAAAACATTTCCTATTTCCATACATGAATCAAGCAGCTCAATATTGCTTTTGCAGTAAGCCATGGGACGTTGATATTATACGGATCCGTTATAAACGTAAGGAAAATATTCAACATGAACGTTAGTTTTGTGCTTTGTGTTTCTCAATGCATTAAACGTCAAATATGAGCTGAAATAATATTAGAAAAACAGAAACTCTAAAAAGGTTTCTGTTATATATCATTAAAAAAATTATAATTAAAGAATGTGAGGCACTACCCATCTTATATCCCAGAGGTGACAACGCATTCTTTATTGAAGTTGGTTGCAGTTTTCCACGGGCCACAGATGCCACTTTCATCACGTGGACTGTTATTTTATTTGCTACTATAAATTTCAAAAGCAAACACAATTGAAGGTACCATCTATTTTATTTACAATGCTGGACATAGGCCACCTTCATTTTTGAAAAAAATATTTGTGTGTATATTCTGGTGCTTTTTGTTCAGTTTTGGAATATAGTTTTACGTTCTATGAAGTTGATAAATCATTTTAGCTTCGTCATTTATAGATCCAAGTGGTACAATTACTGTTGCTTAACCTTTCAAACACCAAGGGGCCAAATTTGACCGCTTCGATATTCCGTCAAAATTCAAGCAGTCAAATATGACCGCACTCACCCTCACCACTTTAACTCATAAAAATTTATACATAGAGACTACTTTTCTATGAAATTTAGCATTATAGAATCAATATGAAATTTTCAATCTCATAGTGCAATAAAAATTTAGTTATCCTAAAGACATTTATTTATAACCTACGCATATTTCGTACGCCATTTTCACGTGAATGTTGTTGTGTTGATTTTTGGATTTTTCTAGTCTTTTATTAGTGTTTTAGTATAATGCTTTATAATAAAATTATAATAAAAGTTTTTGTGCGAATAAAATTTATCTTTTTACATTAATAATTTCGAGTAATATATATTTAAATAATTGTGATTTTCACGCTGCCAACATGTTTTTTAGCTTGATATGTTTTTTTTTGTTACCAAAATAAAATAAAAGCTTTTTGTAATGAAGTAAGACCTGAATTTTGTTTAGACTGCAGGATAGAAAATTTTGTATAAATTTTATAATGCCAAATTTCTTCATAGAAAATAGTCTATATATATATATATATATATATATATATATATATATATATATATATATATATATATATATATATATATATATATATATATGTATATATATATATATTTATATATATATATATAAATATAGGTGCGATAAAAATCGCATGCAGTCGCATGCGCCCGGCAAATCCCGAGACGTCACATGCGACTGCATGTGATTTTTTATGAGGATTAAAGGGTTAAGGAAAACATTGATATCAAAGAAGGAAAAAGCGATCTAACGAATGGCTTACACGACTAACTTCCAAGTGGAAAGAATAAAAAATATCATATCTTTTAATATCTTATACGATTTTTCATTCGGCACAAAAACCGACTTGACCGATTTTGCTCAAAATTTTATGAGGTCTAAGTTACATAGTTCTTGAGATACACGAGACCAAAATT
Source organism: Parnassius smintheus behrii (assembly GCA_036936625.1). Lineage (NCBI taxonomy): Eukaryota > Metazoa > Arthropoda > Insecta > Lepidoptera > Papilionidae > Parnassius > Parnassius smintheus. Next base: position 1,262,228 of record JAUPFT010000003.1, on the reverse strand, counting down.
GAATCCGAACATACATAAATACATACATACGTACATATGCACACACGGACATCCTCTTAAAAATCATACTGTTCGACTCTAAAGACCTTGAAACGTGGAGATATGTTAAAATTTACAATTTGCATAATCGGACACTTTACAATAACTTCACAGTGGGAAGTTAAAAAGTCAGCATAATTGCCAAAAATGCACGATTGAAATGTGATACGGTTAAATTACCCACTGAGTATACTAGTGTTATAAAAGAAAGAGATCATCTACGAAGAACGTTGAATGAGTATGACCAATGCAGCAAGGAATATGAGGAAGCTCTCTGGTTTATTGCTGTATTGAAGTTACAGTTGATTGAGGCTAATGAGCAAATGGCATAACTTATAACATACATAGATAACCTAAAAACCTCCCAGAATCAAAGCCTGTGCTATGAGCTTTTGCAATGTGAAAAAAAGACAGATGACAACCCTTCTACTTCAGGAAAAACAGTAGTAGGATTAATTTCAGTAAAACCAAATTAAAGAAATATATAAAAATGATTCAATATTACGTATTTATTCATTTTTATATATAATAATTAGAAAATATAAAAATTAATAAAAAATAAGATCAATACCAAAACTTATGTAAATGTATGCAAAGAAAAGCAAGCTTTGATGTATGAACCTAAATGGTATTCAATTGAGGTGCATAAAATCAAAAAATGTTATGAGACTGACGTAGAGTGCCTTAAATTAGAAATTTTACTACTTTTTGTCTCCCTTCAAACTGTGTTCAATAAATATATATCAGCTCAATCTATACTTATAATAAATCTGTAGAGAGGTCAATTTTGAACATAAAATATATTTACAAAAAAAACTATCAGGGGGTGATTAGTGATCGACCTTGATGCCAAAAATGCAAACAGTAAAATTTTTGTCTGTCTGTCTGTCAGTATGTTCGTTATAGAAACAAAAACTACACGTTGGATTTCGACGAAACTTGGTACAATCATTTTTCATACTCCTGGGCAGGTTATAGTATACTTTTCATCACGCTACGATTAATAGGAGCAGAGCAGTGAAGGGAAACGTTGAGGAAACGGGAGAAATTACTCCATTTTTTTAAGCTTCCGTCGCGTGTTCAGCCTTAATGGTTAAAGCTACACAGAAATCATGTATAACGGAAATGTTTTCCTTAAAAGTATATAAAAAATATCCTCAGACAGCATTTGTCTATCTTTTATGGTTGACTCACAATAACACGTGTAACTCCCGATAGCTTAGCAGTTAGGAGCTTTCTGATTATATTTGTCTACTCTTACGTTTATAACACTATCACTCATCCCTAATTAAAAAAAGTTAACATTATTCAATAAAACACTATTCAATAAAAAGAATCATAGAAATCGGTATAAAAACACCAAAGTTATACATGAAATACGCTAATAAGCCTTTGCGCGTGAATACTGAATCATGCTATAAGGATTATTTTTGTGTAACGGTCGACGCGGCTCGCGGTGGGAGGTATAAAAAGGCGGGGGGTCTGAGTGCGAGCAACGACCCGTCATGTCCTATGCGGGCCCCGTCTTTGCCCACGCAAACCCTAACATTTTAAATGAACTCCAAATAGTTCAGAACCTCTTCTGTCGTCGAGCTGCGAACGCACCTTGGTACGTCCGTAATGCCGACCTTCATCGGGACTTAGAGCTCCCAACAATTCAACAGTTCCTTAAAAAACTCTCTGAGAACTTCTTCAAAGCCTCAGAGTCGCACCCAAACAATTTAATTCGTGAGGCGGCTTCTTATGCAGCCCCACCCCCCTCTCGCTATCGTGTCCGCAGGCCGAGAAACTCTCTCTCGGACCCGCCAAATAAACTGTCAAACGACCTGAACTGCCTCCTGGCGGCTCAGGCCAGTTCTAATTAAATTAATTATTATTATATCAACTAATATTATTTTGCCTTCGTAGGCACTCCCTCAGCGGCTCTTAGCCGCCTGCGCCCTCTTTTCCCAAAAGAGGGTCGCTCATGATAAGGCACAATAGAGCTTAATCAGCCAGCTGCCTGTCCCCAAAGGCGGTTTTTAGGGGGTATCACTTAGGGTCCCCGGTAGGACAGTGAGTCCCCCATAACCACGATAGACCGGCTATCGTGGTATGCGTAATGCATTTTCCGCCTCCCTACGTACAGGGTAGCCCTTTAATTGCTTCGGGCGCAAAAAAAAAAAAAAAAAAAAGTGCGAGCAATGCGCTCTCCTTTCTGCCAAGGAGGGTCGCATTCGTATACGGCTTAGAGATCTCTAGTCAGATCGTTAAGCCAGTTCCTAAAAGGTTGGATTTAGTGTCGCAGCCGGCCGCTTTCCGGAGGGTTGCCCATATTTGCATCGGGCGCAAAAAAAAAGTGCGAGCTTCATACAATATTTGGCTGTGTTAATTATAAATTAACTTTTTTATAGCTGTAGTTTTAAATAGGTACCTAGGTATCAAATAGTTTAGGTACCTACTTATATTTCTTTAAGAATTTAATTTTGGATTTAAGGATTTATTTAGGATCCGTTTCATTATTTAAGTAGGCATTTAGATTTTTTTAAGTGTATGGTAGCTGTAGTTAGGACCTCTAACGTAGATTATTTTGTAAAGTAACTGAATGCAGTCGATTAAAAATACCACTGTAACGCTCCCCCCCCCCCCTCTATATATATAAATATATTAAATATAATTAATTTAACCCTTTTCAATAAAATTATATACATGTGACCAGGATTAATAAAATATGTTTTGATATTTCTAAATCATAATTCAAAACGTTTAATATAAGGCCGTTTGTAATATTTTTGGCGTGATCTTCTTAGTTAGGATCCTTATTTACGCTGTGTTAGTTTAGTAACTTAGTTCTTTAAAGTGTCTTTTGGAAGAATGAATATTCACTAAAGCAATTGAAAGCTGCTGGTAGTGCCTTATAAGCTAATTGAACCCCGTTCACGAAGCCAGGGCTCGAGAAAGGTTAAGAACATAAAACGTCCCTATTCATTATTTTAAAAAAACATGTTCTTGGTAGAGTATATACCGTTCATCCTAACATCGCTGAGTGTTTTTATTAGCGATTATTATTACATATAGTGCGAGAACCAACATCACTTATAGATTTGAGAAAAGTAGACGATGTTGTTTATCCAACTTATCATGCAGCTTGCCAAGCGCGTCGTTTGCTTGAAAATGACCACCATTGGGATGACGCTTTAGTAAAATCCTGTGTTAGTGATAATCCACGACGGTTACGCCATTTATTTTTAACATTACTCACATTTTGTAATTTGTCAGATTCTGTACAATTATGGGAAAAATATAAAGAAAAATTTGCAGAAGACTTTCTTCGGAATATATCTCACAATAATGAAGGCGCAACTAATGAAAATTTTCGTGATCTTGCCATAAACCTGTGCTTATTAGCTCCGCAGTAAGACTTAACAGCAGTAGGCGGTAAATCACTCTGTGAATATGGTTTGCCAACTCCAACCTCAGTCGGAGAGTTTACCAATAGGGAGTATTCCGCAGAGGTTGGTTACAACTCAATGGAACCGCTGGCAACATTAGAAAACGATGTCCCAATGATAACTGCAGAACAACGTTCGGTCTATGATCGCATGTGCAAGAGTGTTCAGAATAATTTGGGAACAATATGGTTTTGAGATGCACCTGGAGGAACTGGGAAAACCTTTTTGACTAAATTAATATTAGCTTATGTTCGAAATCAGCGTAAAATTGCTCTTGCCGTGGCTTCATCAAGTATAGCTGCAACATTGCTACCAGGAGGTAAAACTGCTCACGCTATGTTTAAAATGCCAATTGATTTAGATCGCACGGAAAGTCCAACCTGTAGTATTTCAAGAAATAGCGACAAAGCTAAGGTATTACGTGAGTGTAATTTAATCAAATCAAATCAAATCAAATAATTTATTTGTAAAACATAGGTAAAAAGTTACAGACTTGGTGGAAAAGGTGTGATACGTAACACTATGTTTCGCCTACAAAGGCATACAAATATTTGTTTATCACTATCACCTTAATTATTAATTACATAAATATAAACATATCATAAATAAATCGTCTATTAATAATTGCAGGTACTAATAACCATTCATTTTATCTTCAAAGTATTCGTTGATAGAGTAGTATGCTTTATATATTAAAAAACTCGAAAGCAGTTTCTTAAATTTGTCTATATTATCAGTTTCTTTGATGTATTTTGGGAGTTTATTAAAAATTTTAGGAGCCATACCCAGGAAACTTTTTGAATATTTTGTTTAATATATTCAAAAAGTTTAATTGTTTAATATTGTGTTTAATAATTTGAATACAGGGCTGTTTTATGAGGTTTTGTGCGTAGTTTATTCCTATGTCGTTTATTATTAGCGTTTTCAAATATGCTAAAATGTTTCCTTACAAACATAGCTACTTCAAATATATATAAAGATGGTAGGGTCAGAATGTTAAGATCAATGAAATGCGGTTTGCAACTATCGGTAACCTGCAACTGACATACTGCTCGTAAACATTTCTTTTGCGCTTTAAATACTGGTTCGCGTTTTGGAGAATTTCCCCAAAATATTATACCATATCTCAATGTTGAAGAGACGTTTGCATGGTAGGCGGTTATGACTGTTTTACGATTTGTAATTTTTATAAGGTTATGTAGTGCATAGTGGAATTGATTTATCTTTTTTATTATGTGTTCAGTATGTTTACTCCATGTCATTTTTTCGTCCAGCCAAATATCCAGAAATTTTTTGTTTTTTTTTTTTGTTTATGATTTTAATTTTATAGTTAATATTAATTTTTAGTTGTTTTTTTCTTTGTTTGAATGACATAATATGCGTTTTATCCAAATTAATTTTAAGATTATTGTCATTCAGCCACTCTATTATCCTGTATAAATTCTGAGTTATGTCCGTTTCAATTGAGACCTTGTCTCGTCCCGTGAATAAAACTGTGCTGTCATCAGCAAATATGGTCATAGGGTGCTGAGTCACCTGGGGCAAATCATTGATATATATTAGGAATAGTAATGGGCCGAGTACGCTTCCTTGCGGCACACCGTAGGTTGTTTGCTTTGGTTGCGAAAGGTATGTTATTTCAATATTAGTACAAGGACAGATCTTTTTTATTTTAGTAATTTGTTTCCTATCATTCAGGTATGAAATAATAAGATTTAACACATTACCCCTGATTTCATGTTTTACCAGTTTAAGCGCTAAGATTTTTTTTATAGAAGAGGGGGCAAACGAGCATGCGGCTCACCTGATGTTAAGTGACTACCGCCGCCCATGATCAACCGCAACACCAGGAGAATTGCGGGTGCGTTGCCGGCCCTTTAGAAAGGAGTAAGCTCTTTTCTTGAAGGTCCCCAGGTCGTATCGGTCCGGAAAAATCGCCGGTGGTAAACTATTCCACAGAGAGGTTGTACGTGGAAGAAAACTCCTTGTGAAACGTACAGTGGTGGACCGCCAAGCATCCAGATGGCGTGGATGGTATCGGGACGTTTGCCGTGTAGTGCGTTCACGAAATTTGGCGGCTGGGATTAATCCGAACAATTCCTCAGAGCACTCCCCGTGATAGATGCGATAAAATACGCAAAGAGATGCAACATCTCTTCGCAGCGCCAGTGAATCGAGCCGATCGGAAAGCACTCGGTCATCGACGATTCGAGCCGCTCTGCGCTGGATGCGGTCAAGTGGAAGGAGCTGGTACTGGGGAGCCCCAGCCCAGAGATGGGAACAGTATTCCATGTGCGGCCAAACCTGCGCCTTGTAAAGTATTTATTTTGTAAAGTATTAGTAAGATATTTAAATCAACGTAATCAAACGCCTTGGTCATGTCCATGAACAAGGCGGTTGTTGGTGTATGATTATCCATACCTTAATCACTTTTTCAATAAATCCATACATGGCCATATTTATGTTTTTACATTTTCTAAAACCGTATTGTTCGTTTGCTAAGATGTTATTAACTTCCAAATAAGAATATAAGTTGTTATATATTACTTTTTCTATTATTTTGGAGAATGTTGGAAGCAAAGCGACAGGCCTGTAGTTTTTAGGGTCATGTCTGTCCTCCTTTTTATATAAAGGATTTATAACGGATATTTTTAAAGCACTAGGAAAAGTACCATTTTCAATACATAAATTCACTACGTAACTTAGAACTGGGGAAATTTCAACGGCCACTAACTTAACTACTTTTTTAATTATATCATCATTACCAGCACTGTTAGTATTTTTTTAATTTATTAATTATTTTATATAAATCGTGAGGAATACTTGCAGGCATAAACATTGAGTTCAGTTTACTACTTATAGATGTGTTACTTTGGTGACTATTACTAAACTGGTTTATGGGCTGAACTTCATTGATAAAATAATTATTAAATTCCTCAGCAATTTTTTCGGGATCATATATGTATATTTATTATTAAAATTAATTTTTATAATATTATCTTTAGGTAAGTTGTATTTATTCTTCTTTATCACTTTCCATGCGGCTTTTGTTTTATTCTCCGCATTGTTGATATAATAACTATTGCGCGATTTTTGTGTCAAATTAATGATTTTTCTTAATAGTTTACTATAAACTTTAAGCTTTCTCTTATTTTCCTTGGTAGGGTGTAGTCGAGAATGCCATAGCATTTCTCGTTTACGTTTACAACACAATTTAATACCATTAGTAACCCAAGTAAGTTTTCTATTTATAAGAATTTTAATTTTAAGTGTCGGAAAGCAAAGATCGTAAAATAGTTTAAATAATTCATTAAACGCTTCATTAGGATCAAGACATTCATAAACACTATTAAAACTGAGACTTCTGATGGCATTTTTAAATTTATTTAAGTTTTCTATGCTGTAATCCCGTTTTAACATGAACCAATGAGAGATAGTGTATGTTTTGTTAACAGGACATTTTAGGACTTGAGCAGTATGATCTGATATTCCCAGATCTATCACTTCACCTTTACTGCCTCTTATATTATGAATTATATTATCAATACCCTTGCCACTTTGTAAACGTGTAGGCTCGCAAATACTCGGTCGTAAGTTAAAATTTAACAATTTATTTTCTAATTCTGTAGAAAGCCGTGAACTTTGTAAAATATCTATGTTAAAATCCCCACATATTATAAGTTTTTTTATTAGTACTACAAAGTTTTTGTAACACACCTTCAAAGTTATTGAAAAACGTAGTTACGGCGTCTATGCTTTCTTTCGGAGATCTATATAAACAGACAATAATTATACCGTGTTCTATTAATTCCACACCACAACTCTCCACAATGTTAGGGCAGGAATATTGATGTAATTCGACCATTTTGTATTTCAATTTGTTATTTATTGAAACACATGACCCCCTCTTCTGTTATTTCTGTTGGTGTATGTTGCTAGTTGAAAATTAGCTATGTTCAAATGTATATCATCGCCATTTTGATGTTATGCTCTGTAATGCAGATTACATCTATATTTTTACCATTTTGTGATAGCTCATTTAAATGGTAGGCTAACAAGTCCGATTTATTTATTAAACCATTTACATTTTGGTGTAAAATCAATAAATAATTATACGAGAAAAAGATTAGAGCTATTTTGAGTGTTAAAATTAGAGTTATTGTTTGCATTATTATCTACAGCCATGCATATATTATCATCATTACCTAAATTATTTGCTTTAATTACTAAGTCAGTCTGAGTACAATTATTTATTACGTCTTTTTTTAATTGACTATTACAATAGATTACATCAGTTTGGGTGTGTTTATTTTGTGTATTAATTGGTAAGGATTTGTGAGCAACATCCTTATTATATAATTCAAAGTTCTGTTTATAATCTAAATGTAATACTTCTTTTAACAATGTTTTACAAAGATTTAAGATAAAATGTTTTCTATAGGGTAAATGCCTACTGTAAGCCATATCAATAATTGACACGTTCGGGTGTCTTTTGCAAATATATAAACTCCTGTTATAGGGTATTTCCAACACTATAATCTTTGGTTTTGTTAATGTTTGTAAACAGTTCCCAAAAGCAACTTCAAACTGATAGGGGTCAGTATCGTTTATACCACCAATTATTACCACAATGTCATTTATAGTCAGTTCGGATAAAGACGTATTGAGTTGAAGAACGTTGTTAATTTTGGCTCCGGGCTTAAAGTAACAGGTGACTTTAAATGAAGTACCTAAAAGTCTTTGCAAGATTTGACAAACATACCGTCCTCGTTGATCTGCAAGTATAACAACATTTCGTATCTTTCTCGGTTCGTCCGGATTGGACGCAGTGTCTGGGGATGTATTTACCGTATTTTTATTTCGAATTGTGTTAATACTAGCTTTTCGTTCTAAACTTTTATCGCTATAACATGGTAAAGGCGTTTCGCTACTTTGTGTTTTATTTCCTAGATCTTCTTGACAGGTAAATAAATTTTTGCTCTTAGGAGAAGATGTGATGGACGAAGACGCTTGTTGTCCGCTATTTGGAATATTATCTGTGTTATATATATTTCTTGTCTTCAATTTCCTTACTGAAGTAGGTCTAATTTCGGTGCATGCTATCTTTGTATGCATGTTTATTACGTCGTAGCATTTTTGTAGATCATCTTTTAACTGTTTCATTTCACCGTGCAAGTTATCAATTTCGTTATTGGCGGATAATAGTTTGTTAGTTAGTTCTCCTATTTGTTCGCAGCAACTATTAGCGCCACCTAGCGATGTATTGGTTAAACTAAACATCGTTGTGGCAAGTACAGATGACTTGGAGACATCTTGCATCGACGCTGATCGTCTATTTTTGCGAATAGTTATGTTACCCATATCCATATTGTAATAAATATACTAATTTTAATAATTCACAAAAATATGGTTTACTGGTATAGATTTGAAGACACGACTTGTTGTGTAGAACAGACAGCTTAAACCACCAGACCACGGAGTGTTTAATTGAGAGTTTGAAATTATGAAGTAGTTCTTAAGATTATACTATGTTTTAGGATTTGAATAATTGTGGGTATGGCTTGTGTTCAATATTTTTTCTCAACCGTCTTTGTTGTTATTGTATAAGACTTCTTGTTTAAATTACACTTTGATACGTTTTATGCAATTAACACTGTATTAATATTTTTTATTTTTGGTGTTTATTATCACTTCTTTGAACTTCTTTAGATTATTTCACTCACTTTAGCAAAGGGTTGGTATATTTTACTGTTTATTTTTCACTAACTTTATATATTTATCATTCAAAACGTGTTAATTCGTTAATAGATGTGTTAATTCAAATATTACAAAGTTTTGCGTCTTATACTATTCTGTTTTTTTGTTTACTAAAGAAAGAATAACCAATACATTTTAAATAAAGTTTGTAACGGTTTTTAAGTAATTAGAGTTTAATTTAAATTATAACACTAATTAATAGTTACTTTCCTGCAATTCTTATGGCGTCCAATTACTTCTTTTGATTAAATGTGGTTTTGATGCACTTTATCACTTTTTTTGCTAATAAAATACTCCCAACTTTGTTACACACAAAAATCAAAATAAGTCCGTTCACACTAATCACTTTTACTGGACAACGTTTGTAATTTTTATTTACACAATTATAAACTAACTTAACTGTGAAACAACAAAAATAAATTACCAATTCATCATATGGGATGAATGTACGATGGCCCACCGAAAAGGAGTAGAAGCGGTAGACAGAACTTCAAGGGATATAAAACAAAATGATCGACCAATGGGCGGTATCACGGTTTTATTTTGTGGTGATTTCCGACAAACCTTACCAGTAATACCACGGGGAACCCGAGCTGACGAGGTTAGGGTTTGCCTAAAAAGCTCTTATTTGTGGTGTGATACAATCGGTACCTTTGACTATAAACATGCGAGTGAGAACTGGAGATAACCCGGATGATCGTCAATTTTCTGATAAATTATTAAAGATTGGTGAAGGTACCTATCCACAACTACACCAAGGAAAACTTATTCCGACGCCTGAATTATGTTGTATAGTGCAATCCCAACCACACCTTAGATCTTCGGTTTACGGAGACGTAACAATTATATTAAATGGGGGCAATTCTTGGCTATGCGAAAGATCCATTTTAACTACTCGCAATTACCAGGCATCTGATATTAATAACAAAATACTGTCGAATATATAGGGTGAAAGCAAAGTTTATAATTCAAGAAATGGAATGGTCAATGAACAAGAAGCCACTAATTACCCGATAGAATTTTTAAATTCTTTAAACATGCCCTGACTTCCTTCTCATGAAAAAATGGTGTCTTCATAACTGTTTGTTGTTTACACTGCCTCCTCTACCAACAAAAATATTATTGTACTATTTGTATGTATTTTGTAACTGTGTGTAATTATATTTAGAAAGACACTATAAATGCTCCAAGAACAGAGCAATTTGTAGTTTTTGTCCCCTAAAAGTGTTATTTAAAATTATGCCAAAATTGTTCCCTTGTCGTCATTGTACGCAATATAAATATTTTTGATAATATTTGAACTATATTTTATTTTTATCTCCTTTGCTATGGTACTGTCATAGAGTTTTGGTGGTGATAAAATGTTATCAGCACACACCGACTTTGAAGAAACCAGTATTGACCGCTGACACTCACATTGATGTTTTACTAAGGAATCAAAACGCTCCTCGTTACATTTTCATATCTTTACCAGGTTATCCATAGCCAGTACGTGTTCTTTTATTTAATACTAGCTTCTGCCCAAAACTTCGTACGCGGATCCTGTTGCTTATGACAGCGACAACGGGGTCGTCAAAATCGAAGATCTGAAACGTCTGATGTTGATTTCTAAGAGCCCGAGGACGGGAAAACAACGTGATTCGCGAGACGATTCGAGACGTTCCAGATTTTCTTAATACTAATGGAAGAAATTTCAAGAAGATTGATATTAGAGTGTCCATATATTAAAACATTCTTGTTGTGTTTATTAAGTTTGAACAAAAATTCTTATACAATCTTTTCAAAATATTCGTAAGTAGCAGGTCTGTAAACACTAACAACAATGAGGTGCTCGAGTTCAACACAAGCCGTTTCTACAGTTTGCTCAACAGAGAGGCTCACAATATCTTTACGTTCTTAATATAGTAATGATTTGTTTGCTAATATTAAGGAGCCACCACGTAAACTTAATTCTCTACTAAAAGAACTGAAAAAGAATTAAAAGAAGAAGAAAGAAGACCACTTGATGATTTTTGAAATTAAACATAAAATTATAATTTTTAGTCAATTTTCAGTGATAGAAAGGATATGTATATTGTTACTATTTAAAAACAATTTAACTTCAAATTCTTTACCCATCATGCCTCGTATATTTGATGCACTAGATGCAAACAATTCTTATTACTGATTTGTTGGCTGCATTCTAAATTAATTAAACTCTTATCATTATTATTGTTAGAGATTGCCTCTATTGTCGCATTCAATAATTTAAATTAGTTGCTACTGATTCCAAATGAAGTTTAAAATCATTATGCTGCTCAATAGAAGCAGTCTTGGTAGCCCATAAATTGGTTGAGTTTAAAAAAATAATAAAATAACACATTTGCTATCTGTTTTTAATTATATTTGAATAAGGAATAACTATCTTGTCTGTCCAAAACTTCATAATTACATTATGTAAGCAATTAAATGAAATTTGTCATTATTATCATTACATGTTGTATTTAAATTGTTATAAAAATTTAAATTATACATTTGTTTTATTAAAAACGAATGTTAGAAATCTGAATACCAATGTGTTTTATATGGGAAAGAACTGAGTTCTGTGGTATTCTCTGTTTTTCTTGGCATCACTCGCGACCCTATGATTCAGTGGGGGCCCCATATATCTAAAACTAGCCAGCAGACTTAACTCTGCAGCTTATACTGTAAAAAGATTAGAGATCTCACTAGTGTAGAGACAGCTAGATTAGTTTATTTCAGTTATTTTCATAGCATAATGTCATATGGGATTTTGCTATGGGAAATGCGGCTGATTTAGAAACTATTTTTGTTTTCTATAAGAGGGTCGTAAAAGCTATTTACAACCTAAAACCGAGAGGGACTCTTAAGAAAAATTAAAGAAAATAAATAATATATCAACTTTGGCCTCTCAGTATATCTACGAAAATTTAACGTATGTTCAACAAATATAAAGTTAGTTTTTGTAATTTTTCATTATAAATTAATATAATAATTAGTACTCTTTAAACACTAAGAACGAACACATGCTAGTGATATCAGTTTCTCGACTCCACCCAGTCATTCGTCAGCAATTCATTCTTGGGGCAATGAATACGTTATTACAACAATTAAACAAAAACTCCAAATCAGTTTAGGCATCTTCGAGTAATCGGTGAACATACATTGAAAAAATACTTCGATTAATTTAGGACGCACTCTTCTTGAAGTTAGTTTAAAATAAAGCTAATCAATACAAATATTATGTTTTACTTCAAAAATGTTTATTTCTTAACCGTTTAATCACATTGCTTTGTTTTCCTAAAAATATCATGTTTATCGTTTGATCTACATATAAGTTTGCATTATAGATAATGTGATGTATTATCTATAATGCAAACATGGGTGGCAGTAACCACTTACCCTCAGGTGAGCCGTGTGCTCGTTTGCCACCTTCTCCTTTAAAAAAGTTTTCAATTTCTGTATATAAATACATAGCGCGTTTATCCCTTGAGCAGTCCTGACACATTTCTTGTTAGTAACTTTAATTTTTAATTACTGATTAATTACATCGTAATGTAAATGAGGCAATCATAGATTGCACCGCTTGGCAGATGGGTTGACAGCCACAGTTTATCGTTATTGAGACTTACTACGACATTGTAGCACTTTAAGGTTATTATTATATTATATAAAAAGGTATTTCAGAAATAATAATACTAAAATTATTCATTATTATGGAAGTCAATTTCACTGCTGTGGAACTATCAGGTTGACAGCTGCGACAGTGACTTAGTATTTTACTCAGCGATATTTTTGATTAATAGAACACTTCTAGACGGCGACAGCAGTATTAAAATACGAGCATAATTAATACCTATTTTTTGTAGAATTTTAATTAATTAAAAGCTTTAATAAGTCCTTCTACATTAACAAGTTTTACAGTCCGTTATAATCAGATTTCAGACAGCTGTAACTACGCTTATATAGAAACATATTTTAACATCGTCTTGCAATTTACCTATAATTAGTTGATTTTAAATTTTCTTGTTGTGCATAATATATAGTCGCGTAAACACGATTATGTTGTCATTTAGTGATAAGAAACAGAGCTTATGATCACAAATTGACATAAACCACATTTTTTTATGAGAATGGTTGATTTGAACATATTAAGTTCTCAAGTAATCAACAAAATTTCAACTTTATTCGCGATTTAATGCATCGTATCTACTAATTTAGTAATAAGTTGCAAGGTTTTTTTTTATAGGATAGGGTGACAAACGAGCACACAGCCCACCTGATGGTAAGTGGTTGCTGTGATCCATAGACATCTACATCTATCCTCGATTACGAATCAAAATGCAGATGCGTTGTCACCCGTGAGAACTAAGATGGAATGCCTCGTTTCCAGTAAAAAGGGTCTCCGGTTTTCTACATTCACCATAAAAAACACAGCGGTATTAAGCTACTTACGCTGGTGTTCTGTGAGAGCGTTGTCCTTCCCCGGTCGAGCCGAACCATTCGTGCTACAACTATACGGTACTAAAAAAGGTAAAATCTATTGTGCAAGTAAACGTGTATTATAGAATTTTTTCTATGTTTTGGGTAAGATTGTGGTGGTCGCTAATCAATTGAGACATAAGGACGTACACGAAACTGTTCAATGCATAAGTTTGGCAGACGGCATGTGTTTGAAATTTTTTTTGAAAATGTCGAAGTGGACAAATTACACATCATATTATTAGACTACAGTAAAAGTTGTTCAAGGATATAAAAAATACACTATTACATTATCAACGATCGTTATGTTCAACTTTACACAAGTAATTAAATAATTCTTCTGACATCTGTAATGTAGTGATCCCTTGCAGAGATCCGTAGTCGAACTAAGGGGTTAGGCTTATTTTCATCACTGGACTTGTGATGAACTGTAATGATGATGATGAATTGGCGACCAACTGCACTTTTCCACTCATGTCATATACCAACGAAATAACTAATTGCTCAAAACTACCTTAGATGTTAAAATAACTTGCAATATTATTCTAAAGCCATAACCAATCGTCAAACAACATCACATAGGTCTGTTTTTAGATATAGTTTGAAATGATTCTGCCCCAATTCTAAAAATTGTGACCTAGACAAACGTTGCATATTCTAGTTCGAATTCATTAGTTTAAGTGAAATGAAACTGAGTGAACCTACACTGGTCGCATATTTCAAACATCTCAGCAGAAGAAAAATTGTTTCTAGAGCACATTCTATTTAGACTAAAGCTAGTGAAAACTAAAGTTATGACAGTTTCGTGTTTATTTTCAGTCTACTGCCGTGTATTTACATGATATACAAACGTACCGTGCATATATTTTCTATACTTACACATTTCAGAGGTTGGATTACGTTACATGTTACGTAATTTTTTTATTTCACGACGAATTTTTTTAAATATTGTTGTCGTAAACACATAGACATGTCTTTATTTGCTCTTAAAGTCCACTTCTAGGGTTTCTTTCGTTGTAAGAATTTTCAAAAACAAAAAAACAGGCGAATCAGTGATCCATCTAACCGTGCAGTAGCGGTGTACGAATATCCACTACCCATATCGTCCCGCGGGTTTCGTACGAGGCGACAGACGAAACCAATCAGGAGGTCGGTGACAACGTCTTTCCAATAACGTCTAACAATAAAAACCAACGGTTGCCAACCCGCTTGTCAAGCATGACAACCATAGTAAATACCCCCGCTATAAGACAATCTATGGCCTACGTTCAGCAGTGGACTTAAGTAGGTTGTAACAGTAATATCGGTCTGGACTCTTTACGTCTGGAATATCCTTATGCAGCTGATGGCCTTTTTAGTCTGGCAGTCGTAACCAGGACAGCTGACTATTGTATCGATCTCGGAGTCGATTTCAATTAAAGCACTGAGTCTAACGCGAATACTACCAAAATTTTGTAAGGACACCTAACATCCTTGTGGCGACTTTGGTCTTGGTTTAATCGGGACTTCAAACCCGTTGAGAAGCGAAGACATTCTGACTACTGTAGGAACAGAAGAAACAGAAACAAACTTTTTATTCAACATAGATTATAGATAATACTAATTGAAAGTCACTTTTTTAATTAAGCACTGGTTCGGAAAAAAACCTCCATCCTGGGAAGAACCAGCAAGAAACCAAGCAGGACTTTTTTTAAATAACCGGTTACAATCATGTATATAACAATTAACAACACATAATAAATTATAAATAGCTTGGGAGCGCTTACCCTTTTCAGGGGTTATTATCATCCATACATTCCTTAATATTATAACAACTCTTTTCATGCAAACTAAATTTAATAAAGTTCTTGATCTTTGTGCAGGTCAAATTTTGTATATTATCTGGGATTTTGTTGTAAATAATAAATAACTGGCTAAAATAATAGTCACGTCTCATAACCGTTTCTCTATTGAAAGAACTGACCACCTGGTGATTACTGAAGTTAAACTTTAAGTTATAAACTTTTAACCAATGTTCAGTAATATATTAAATATGAATATTGTTATTATATAATAACAATTTAATTTGCAGTTCTTTGCCCATCATGCATAGTTTAGTTTGATACATCGGGTGTAAGCAATTTTTATTATCATTTTTTATAGTCATACAATTGTAAACGTTAAAAATTTGTAGGCTACATTCTAAATTATTTAAATTGTTATAACTGGTAGAGATTACCTCTACTGTCTCATTTTCTAACTGATTTTCTGTCTCATTCTCGAACTGATTCTAAATTGCATGTCAAATCATTACGCTGCTCAATAGGAGCAGATGTATGGGTAGCCAAGTCCTTGGCTAAGTTAATATATAAATAATAAGATAGCACATTTGCTGTCTTAAATTATATTTGGATAGTTAATACCTATCTGGTTAACCTTGTATTTAAGGCAGTGTAAACAAGATATTTTATGTACATTCAAAGTATTTAGTCAATCAATATATTTAATAATTGATTTTCGCTTACATTGCCTCTTTTTCCAACAAGAATTAATAATGTGCTATTAGGACAAAACTTGCTAGTTAAAACTTTATTCATTTTATGACTAAAGGAAGCTCCAGGCACACAAAAATTAGTAATCAGCTGTTTTTTTAAATGGTTCATCATACTCAAATTTTGCTTATGGTATTAAAATTTATACCAACTCAATGTTTTTTAATACTTAAATTACCTTTTTAATTTTAAATACTTTGACATTGTACTGTCACAGAATGTAGGTGAAAATAAGTTGTCATTATTATTTATATTATTATTTACACATATTGTCCCCGACGAACATGGTTTGGAGGGCTGATGTTCACTATGATGTTTTGTTAAGGAGTCAAAGCGCTCCTCATTATATTTTTAACATGATTATACCGGACAATTTGTGGCCAATATGTGTTCTTTTATCTCATCCTGAGCTGATGCATATTTATTTGTTATAATTTCTAAGGAGTTCTTAAGTGTTAAAACCTCTGAATTAAGACATTCTATTTCAATCTCATAACAGTTTTTCATATTTTCCATCTCAATTGAAAATAATTTAAGCTTAATAATCAATTCTTGCTGCACTTTACATACATGTATGTAATTTTTATGTTAATTTTAGTTTTAATTAAATTTTGCACTTTCCTAACATATTAAAATTTTTTATGTATTCATTTAATTTTCTTTTACTACATGTAATCCCTTCCGCTGTTCTTGATGTGACAAAATCATCACAAGTCAAATCAATTGCTGTGGAAGGTTGCAATGTTTTGGGAGATATACATTATATAAGCTCATTGAACAGTCCTTGAGTTTGGTACGCTTTCAAGCCATCTATGTATTGTTTTAATTGCACAATCTGCTCATTAGTCTCACTTAACTGTAACAGCAATAAAACATTTAATCTGAGGGATTCCTCATAATCTTTGGTGCATGAGTCAAACCCGTCGATAGTTTCCTAAAGCTGATACGGTTTTTATTAAGTTTAACAATATCACTTTTTAGTTGAGTATTTTTTGCAATTATATTTATTATTCCTTCTCATTATCATATCTTTCTTTAAGCAACAGCTCACACTACTCCTTTGTCGCCTTAAGATCTTCAAGCGACATTTGAAGTTGGTTCTCCATTTGTCGCGTTTTGGCGTTGCTTTTATTCATTTTACTATTATGTGTAAATAGCTAAAGGAAACAAAGAAATAAAACCAAAGAAGCACAGTAAGTAAATATTAAAATACGGTTCTATTTACAAATCGCTAATTAAATTATCAGGTAAATAATTCAAATTGAAATCTGAAACATGTTGTTTTACAACAACGCACTAAAAGTTAACCTTAAAATGCTAAATAGATAACAAGAATTACACTTAAAGAAAGTATAAACGATGTTCATTACAGCTTTCACTTTTAGTTGAAACACTATTTTACAAAAATTCTTATAAATTTTATTTATTTTAAAACACAATGAAGTCGTATTTAAAAACTGTAACTCAAAATTGAGGTAGATAATATCAATTTAAAATAATTAATTTTAAAAATAATTGCGTGCAATCATTTAAGACTTGTTATCTGGGTTGCCATAGAGTATATCATTCAATTACAACAATAAGGTCTTCCAGACCGAATTTCAGTCACGAAGGCCATTCTCAACGGAGCCTAACCATGTGCGCAGGACGGGACTGTAGTACCTGAGTTAATGCGCAAGCAAAGAGTGCACCTAGCACTCTCTATTCCCTTACTCTCATAGTCCGACATAGACGGCAATCTGGGGGCGATGGAAGAGGTCCAATAAATGATTTTGACTTGACTCTGGATTCGAACCCGGTGTAGTGTAGTGCCTTCACGTTAATATACTTTAGTGTTAAGGTAGAATAATGAAGCAGTCTAATTAAAGTTTTAGTACCAACCACACGTCTCCTTCATTGACACATTTCCTATATTACACCGGGATCACACGAAGTAAACAGCCGCGTTTACGAACACTGCAGTCATGAGGCACCCTTATATTGGCAGTGTGGGAGGGCTAAGCCCTTGTATCGGGTATTTTTATATAAATATTGTGAGCCTTTTTCAAATTGGAAGAGGTTAATTATTAATAAGCAATTGCCTACTGTGAATAGTTGAATAGGGACGATATAATATTCTTTAACCTTCTGAGCCCTTTTTTCGTGAACGGGGATTTTGAGCTTAAAATAATTATAAGACATTACTAACTGCTTTCGATTGCCTTTTGGAAATATTCTCTGGAAAGGTTAATATTTATTAGCCTGGCATTTTTTTTAGCAGCTGGCCTTATATAAATATAAGGACGCTCCCTTTACTAGCAACTATGAAATCATAACACATTGTCTTTCAATTTTTCGCATGATTAATTAGTTAGATTGTTAACGTACTATCGTTTTAAATTCACGGAAGTTTCACTTTTGAAAAAAAGCAGACTTCAAGAACTAAAAAAAAATTGATTAAAACTACTTTTACGGATTTTATCGCGTTTAATTTTAATTATTTTTAATTCCCGACGTTTCGGGTGTTTTCCAGCACCCATGGTCACGTGGGACTGAGATAACTGACGTCCCGATGTCATTGTTTAACCCGGAGTATCTTCAGCTTTTTTAACAATGATATTGGGACGTCTCAGTTCCTCGTGACCATGGGTGCGGGAAAGCACCCGAAACGTCGGGAATTGAAAATGATTAAAATTAAACACGATAAAATCCGTAAAAGTAGTTTAATCAATGTGTGGTGTTCGCGTAAATATAAGAAATCACTAACTAAAAGATGTAAAAAAAGTTTACATTCTGAAGTCGGGGCTAAAGTACACTATTTCTTAGCACCGATTTTAGAGTGTATTAAATTATTTAATTCTTTTTAGTAAATTTATACCTACTTTTGAGTGGAGTAAGGAATTGAGATTGTGAATCTCAATAATGTCTAAATGGTTACTATAAAAACGTCATCTCCTTATTGCCACCCTTAGAGGTGGTATTATTGTTTTTACTTTATATGGGACTATCTTGGAAGTATAACTCAAATGACAAAAAAATAATAATTATGAAATCGGTTTATATTTGTCTAAGATATCGCGTATTGTACATTAACATATATTACAAAAATGGAAAAGTGCACACCTCGAACGCTCGTGTAATATTTTGAGTAATCAACTTACTTGTATTAATTGTCGAAACGCGTACTTCGTTTAAAGCTACAAAAATTGTTTCTATTTAATTAACTTAATTTTTTTTGATTGTGTGGTGAAAAAAAATGTAAAATAAATAATAAAAAATAATAGTAACCTAATCACATTGAATCCAGCATGCCTTAAGCGCGAAGCGCTCTAAAAATATCAATGATAAAAATTAAAACATCTAAATATTAATGAACGGGACAATTTAGAATAGTAAAACTCAAAAGGCTCAAAAGTTCAGTTTTTCGAAAGACATGTTGTTCAAATCCATATCGACCAACAGACATCCAAGTGAAGTAATTTTTACAAACATTTTTTAATAATAATCAAAATAAATATTCTGATAACTACGTCAGAAATATTAATGTGAAATCTCCTGTTGCAGTTGCTGTAGTTTTTATATATTAAAAAAAGTGATTTAAGTTGAGTGAATCGCGATTTTTGACTTGGTGACAATAGAGCACCACATCTCCGCTTTGCGTTCGATGTGTGCAACACGATTGATATAAATCATATTTTTTTGAAGTCACCTGAAAATCCGATAAAAGTTTGCGAACAAAATAAATGAAACCAATACCACCGTCGACGCTTTTAATAAGCTTTATTAATGAAGCGGCAAGTTTCTCTGCATAGTCAAAATCACCCAAAGATACTAAATGGCCGTCAGTATTCGCCAGTTGCCTAATAGTTACAACTTATTTGCGGAGCGGTGAGACGTACCTCGCTACAGCATTTTGTCATAGACCGCTTGAACATGACAATTTATCTCCAATGATCGTCACTGAAACTACGCAATTTTTTATTATTTATCGTAATATGTCATATGTATACATATTAATACTTTACTTTAGAAATACATCCATAATAATGATTGATAATATGTTATTAGAATTTAAGAGAGTGACTTTAAATTAATATTAAAGTTTTATAAAATAATGAATACGGGTTATTAAAATAGATTTTTATCATCCCGAAGCCTGCAGCTAACTACGAAGTGCTTTGTGATGGATCCGCTTCCACAATAGCCCTTAATTTTTCATTTTCCACTTTACTCTCCGGCCGTCCACGGGTTTGGTTCTGAATGTCGAAATTTTCAGAACGAAAACGTTGAAACCAAAAACGTACCATGCTTTCTTTGAGACACCAGCACTCATACTCGTAAATATACCGATATTTGATGTTTTCCATTGTGCGGTAATAAGCGACGCCAAAGAAAAAAATAATGAGGAAAAAATAAACGTATGATGAAATAAATTTTTAAATTTGAATTTGGAATTCTTAACCAAGGAGGACATATTTCAGATCAAAATGGTCGGTACGAAAAAAGGCTAATTTCGTATGTAAGGACCCAATATTTAGGCAAAATTAGTTTATCTTTATATCATATATCATATGTTATATCTTTAAGTTCATTACAGTCGATTTACACACTAATTCACTAGAATCGAACGCGCCACTCACGCGCATCTTATGGCGGTGGCCGGTGAGCCCAACGTGCTTAGCGAGCGCGCTGCTTATTAAAGATATCGTCGAACCGTCATCCAACAGCGACGTGAAGTATGATTGACACGAGCCAGTTATAGCGATATCGGATAACCTTGAGCTCATGTGCAATAATTAATTGAAATTTGGTATATGTGCGCAAAATATTAAAACCTTCTCCGAATTCCAGCCTCACCAGCAGTTGTTTGCGACTGCTTATCAACGAACGAGACGATGGCAACTAATAAATGGCTGTGTAGCCACTCGAAAATGTTGAATATAATCGAACATAATGGAGAAGGCATTAGCAGTGCGAGAATATCGCTGCTTTATGCTTGAAAATTTGCCTGTCCCGCGTCCCAAATATAGACAAATTTTTCAAGAAATGCATGACGGGTATTCACACATTCTTAAAATGACTATGGAGTTAGAAACACTATGAAAAATAAGATAGTGTCATCATCATTGCTTCACATCGACCTCCTACAATGAACGCCACGAAATACGATACCGAGCTCCTTGCATCCATCGACTTCCTTCATATCTTCCCTGGATGCCAATTGATCTGGTGTGGGATCACCATAAACTTCGCTTATAAACTTCGCTTCGTTCCGTGAGTAATTTTCATGGATTTTGTGGTGTCCTGATAGTCGGGTTATGCTAGACTCCTACCTATTAAAACCCTACCTACCGATTAAAACCCTAAGGTTTTAGCTAGAGCTACGGGACCGCTTTTGCACGCTACCGCAGTCATGTATCACCCCGACGGCCGGTACCGACATTGAAACTCCTTCTTGATAAGGGAGTGGAGCTGAAGTTCTGCATTTCATATGGAAATGCACGGGAAACACACGCGTTGCTTTGGAGGTCTTGCGTAAAAGGTGATGGAAAATTCATGTGTTTACTGCCTAAGCTTTACCCATAGGAGGTTAAATGAACCTATTTCATCGATTACTAGTGCATTTTCAAGGTTCAAAGAAGTTAAAGAAGATGCAAAGTGTTTGTTGATCTCGAGAAGATAAATAGCAAGACCTTAAGTTTTAATATTGTTTGTTGTAATTACTAATTACTAATGTTGCTATTATGCTAGTTGAATTTTTGGGGGATTTGATTTCAATCTCACAACGTTGAAGATTTTAGCGTTGAAAAGTTGAACATTACAATTTCAGAATAAATAAAACCGAAAGTAAAGTCCGAATTGGATGTAACATGTCCGCTTGATTGATTTTTAAAACATTTCCATTTCTTGCTCATGTTATCGTCTTTTCCTCGTATCTGGACTTAATTTTTTAACAGGATAGTTGTGCATAAGGTTATCTTTAATTTGATCGTATTATGCGAAGTATGAATTAATTCTAAATAAGATTTAATCAAATTCGACAAAGAAGTTTATATAATAATATAAAATTTTAAAACAAATCATATTATGCTTTTCTGTAACATCATCATCATCATTACGACCTAACACAAGTCCACTGCTAAAAACATGTCTCTCCCAGTAATGCCACAAAGCATGGTCCTGAATCAGCATCGAATTCTAGCATCTATTACCAGTTCTTTACTCCATCTAGTGGATGGTCGCCCTACACTTAGCTTACGAGGCTTCCTTTAGGATTGGCGCATTGCTTCTGTAGCCCATGAACAGCTTTTCTGTATGATTATGATCATTATTCAACACTATATAAAGGGCCTAAACCATTTTCAGTTGTGTCCATCACTATAGCATTGAAATTTTAGATTTTTAAAAACGCAAAAATAAACTTCCAAGCTGATTTATTTTTTAATTTATAACGCAAATTTTAATTGTTTCCGTGATAAAGTTACTGGAATGAACGTCTGCATCTTTTAGAAAAATATACTGTAACGATCCATTAATTTAATAATCATGGAATACTTACGGATATTCCATTATTTTAATTAATGGAACAATAAAATTGCGAAAAAATGGGATCTACAAAATCTATTCATCGGTATTTCACACCTATTCAAAACATTAAACACACTGGCATTGACGGAGTGTCCGCTATTTTGGTTTTTAATAGCCACTCACATCACCAGCGATATCGTCCTGCAAAACCAATCTCAGTTTCAAATCTAAATATATTCGTCTTGTTTTATTTACAATAAATTACGGGTATCATCCACATTAAAAAAAGTCTTTTCACAGCCATTTACAATAGGTTTTTGAAGAGTTATAACAAAATGTTTGTTTTCCTATCATGATTATTGAAATAAATTAATAATTCTATAATTTTATGGCGTTGTAATAATCCATTGCAAAAGATTTGATCTTAAGTTTGATATCGATTAGAAATGTAATGCATTTTAGTTTTTTATCACTCCATATTTCTATTTTAATTATTACAAAAGCGATAGAGTAATGTAATAAAACATTAAAAGAAGAAAATTAAAGAGGTGATGGCCAACAGCGTCTTCCTCTTAACAGTTCAAACTTCTTCATAATCATCAGATGCTCTCTTGTTTCTCGTTTGTTGTGAGGGTTTTTCTTAATCGTTAAACTGGACAGGTGGAGTGACGATCGTCATCAGTCAAGCAAAACACATAAAAAAGTTGCGAAAAGTTCCAAGCTTGATACAAATGCCCCTTTGCTATGTCGGCTTCGTCAATAAAATAATTTTGTTCCCTACACAGCGCCAGTGAATCGAGCCTATCAGCAAGAACTCGGTCGTCGACGAGTTGAATCGCTCTGTGGGTGCCCCGGCCCAGAGATCACAACAGTATATTCCATGTGAGGCCGAACTTGCACTTTGTAAAGTTGCAAGCGATGTACCGGCAGAAAATACTGTCTCGCTCTGCTGAGCAGGTCAAGCTTTTTAGAGGCCAATTTGGCCTTCCCCTCCAAGTGACCACGAAATTGCACACTACTCGATATATCAACGTCGAAGATTCCGATGCAAGGTTAGGCAAAAGGGAAGTGCCTTCAAACTGAGGAGATATGACCAAAATGTTCTTTTTAGCAGTTAACGCGCAAATTTGTGTCTTCATTATATAGCTCGTATAATTTCGCCTACTTTTATAAATTCCTACTGTCGCCCACTCATAAATGACTTGCGACTATTTAAAGAAAAAGTTTTAGAACTAAATATTCTATTAAATTCACAAGTTATAAAGTAAATCGGTAAAACCGTTTTAGAGATAAGTGAGAACATTTATTTGCACAAAAAATACTTACTGCATCGCCCACCACCGCGTTAACATCATAACAACTATCTAAGAACCAGCGCCGATAAGTCACATACCCTTTTCAGAAACGGTATCTAAAACGTTTTGGAGATAAGTGGAAACATTTTTGGTACAAAAATGTTTGGTTGCAGCGCCCCCTAGCGAGTAAACATCATAACACCTATCTAAAAAATATATTGCCAATCAGACACTAATCCTTTACAGAAAATGGTATCTAAATCGGTCCTCGGCTTTAGGAGATAAGTTTGAATATCAGTTTGTACAGAAACTCAAAAACAAGTAAACAAAAAACCTCACCATAAATGCATATACCTTCTCCATTCCGTCGCGGGTAATAACATGCCAAATATAATTGCTACATAAATGTCTACGGTGGTGTAGTGCCGTAGCAGCAAAAAACAACTCGCAAACTTAGATTTGTCACGAAATCATTTCCACTCACTTTAGGGTCACGTTGTTTTACAAGTCTTATACCACATAAGGAACCTTATAATATTGTTCGCATAACTTATAATTAGTAAAAGTAAATAGATACTATTACGACCACTACTATACTATAATGGTGGTACATTTCTAATTCTTTATATAGAAGATCTGTACTTTTAAATGACATAGATTTCATCTCTGTACAATCGGGGGCACAGATACATACAATTTTGGCCATCTCTTTTATGTTAGTTTTCGAGGAACATCAACGTTATGCTGCGGCCACACTAACGAGCAACGTCAATGCCCATAAACGCAACAATTATTGCCTTAAGTTTAACGCGATAAAATGAGTGGCTACACTTGAACGGTCAACGTCGTTTCCCGTTGAACGGCATTAAATTTGCCGTTGAACGGCGTTAAATTTGCCGTTGAACGGCGTCAAATGTTTCGACCGGGGAAGGGTCACGCTCTCACAGAATACCAGAGTAAAATAGTAGCTTAATGCTGCTGTGTTTCGTATGGTGAGTGTAGAGAACCGGAGACTCTTTTTACTGGAAATGAGGCATTCCATCCTAGTCCTCACGGGTGACAACGCATCTGCATTTTGATTCGTAATCGAGGATAGATATGTAGATGTCTATTGGCTACAGCATCAACATACATCATAGGTGGACTGTGTGCTTGTTTGTCACCCTATCCTATAAAATAAAAAATAAACAAGGAAAAAAAGAATACAAAGAAAAAGAAGATGGTGGATGCTACAAATGCACAGGAAACGTACACTGTAAATCTATTTATGTTTTATTTTCTTTTTCCGCACCCAAATTGCACTTGAAAGACGTCCAATGGTTTAAGCAAAATAATAAGACAAATGTAAATATATTTTAATGAAATAATAACTAATAAGCCAATCATAAATACTGGTCAAGTGCGAATTAGATACACGTACCCAGGGTTTCGTACCTGTGGTTTTCTCCTGCTTATTTTTCTTAGTTTCATACCGTAAATTAAAGCACTTTTAAATATTATTTTTTTAATTCAATCTCGAAAAACTTTTTTATTATTCCACTCCATCGCAGCCATACGTGCAACCCCGTGGCACTCACCGTGCACAATGAGACAAAAGTAGTGTGGCCGCTTCAACGTGATAATTCACGCGTTAATCCTTTGATGTACCGCCACTCGAGTTATCGGCAAACGGGAAACGGCATTGTTAATGCGGTTGTCAAATTATCGTGTTAATTCGTGGCCACACCTACATTCAACGTCCATCAACGCGATAGTTAACGGCATTTCTCCCTAGTGTGACCGGGCCGTTACAAACAATACTAATTTCGAAGAACAGTATTCAAGCGGCAAAGTAGCTAATGTTAGCGGTCTGCCGTCATAGAGTCTACATCACCTGAGGATGCCTCGTGTAGAGGCGAAACGCGTGTCGTGTTATCATCGATGGTGTGTCTTACCTGTAATAGTGTGTTGGAAGTAGTGTTGCTGGGAGTAGTGGTGCTGAGACTAGTGGTGACGAAGTTAGTGCATGCAATTGAGGGAGGGTGGGAGGTGCTCTTCAATCCAGGTAAGATACATCATTGTATTTAGTTAGCGGAAGGTTGCAAAGTAATTAATATTTTTATTAGGCAATATTCTCTATACGAACATACTCAATTACTTAGGCAATATTCTCTATAGGAATACGCTCAATGACTTAAGCAATATTCATTATACGAAAACGCTCAATGACTTAGGCAATATACTCTAAAGGAATACGCAGTAACTTAGGCAATTTTTCTCTACACGAACACGTTCAATGACTTAGGCAATTTTTCTCTACACGAACACGTTCAATGACTTAGGCAATTTTTGATTAATTTTCTAATTATTTTATGAATTTTATTTATCAATATATGTTATTTAACAAAGTTTTTAATAAATTTATTGATTTTGAAAGGCTACATTAAGCCTTTAATTTACAATAATACTTCATTTCTGAAATGTATTTATTTTAACTTTATGCTTATTAATATATTTTTATCGTTAAATATATTTCTTCTAAGATAAATTTTGACTTCTATATATAGAAATTAATTACTGGTTATTTGTTATAATAATGGGCCATCACAAGAACTAAGATGAAATGCTTCGTACCTGGTAAAAAGGGTCTCCGGTTCTATACATTTACCATATGAAACACAGCAGCGATGAACTGCTATTTTAACTATTATTATTTGAAAGTGTGTTTCTCCGCCAGGTTAAGAGGACCCATTCGTGATACGTCCATAATATAGGTGTAGCGTGGTTCTATCACGATAAACGAGATATTGTGAAGTAATTTAAAGTAATGTTTTAGTAGCTCAATAAGTAAACACTGAATAAAAATCATTTACAAAGCTGCCTAAGCGTTAATTTCCTTTAAAATTTTAATCATAAAATATTGAATACAATTTTTAAACATCAAAATTCTAAAGTAGATAAATGAGAAAAATGGCAGCTTCAATACTGTTCTTCGAAATGAGTATTGTTTGTACCTTTAATATTTCTCGAAAACTTTCATTAACCCTTTCCCTGTTCTATGAATCAAAATCAAAATCAAAATCAAAATATATTTATTTCATCAAAAAAACGCCCTTTCATGATGCTTACATACTATACATTGGATGTTTCCAGCTTCCTTAAATCCAAAATTTAAATTTACAAAAGAAAACTATTGTTATTTATCACAATTTTTAGAATAGGGAACTAGAGCTGAAAACATTTTAAATTAAGTTTTATAATATTTAAGAACAGAAGTAATATGGAAAAGATAATATAACTAATAAAATCATATATGAACATTTAAATTGTTTAATAATAATGTCTACATCATGGACAGGGAATCTGTCAATTACGTTACGTTGCCAATCAAATGCCTTAAAATAACTTATTTATCCATCCATCCATCCTTTACAGTATAAAAGCTTAAAACTGAACATAGATTACCACCATACATAGCCTCATTGGGATAAAGTTGCTTGGCAAGCAGGTTAGAACCACAGTCTTTTATAATTTTTTTTATTAAGGACAACAAACAGTTGTATAATAAAAATTACAATTCAAATCCTATGTAAATATATAAGCTAATTACACAACCAACACCGTTATCCACAAAATTACCGTACTAATTAAAGTTATAAGGCACAGAGAATACAAAAATATAAAATAAAATAACTAAAAAAACAAATAAAAACTAAAAAACTAGAGACAACAATGCATACTTAGCCGTTATCAGCAAAATCGTAAATATTACACATTTATTACAAAAAATAAAACAATTGAGATTAACGTTATAAAATTATAAGAAAATAGTAATAAAGATAAAAAAAATTACAAATCATTTAATATAAGTTTTACAGCTTTTCTAAATTGAGGTAGGGACATGGTAAATAAGTCTACATCGGAGAAGCTGTTGTTGTACAGTTCCATTATACGACGCAAAGGCGCACGCTTGCCCGCATTTGTTTTGCACAGATTAAGGAAAAACAAACGATGCACGTGAGTGTTTCGTATTCTTTGTGAATGATTTGGTACACGAATTTTGAGTAGTTATCAGGAAGATGCTGTAGCTCATCTCCTGTTTGGTGACTTCCTGATTGCTTGCAAGGTTTCAAGCCAAATTCTTGGTAGGCATATGTAACTCCTCCACCCTTAGCGCTACTACTATTGCAACACAAAATATGTTACCAGGTCGTCTTCTGAGGTTCTAATCGATTTGAAGAATTTTCTCGGCTTTGCCAATTTATAAAAGTCGAAGTTTTCTTTGGAAATTATTGTAAAATTTAAATACGAATACTATTTGCCTACCACTATAATAACACGCTAGATCGATGATGAGTACTTTCTAAACTTAAGGTTTAGAAACCATTATAATTATTGAACTCGGATAGCATCTTATCCTTATTAATTGAAGTATCATAAGAATATGTTGATTCGTAAGTAGAATGAAATAAAATAAAGTCATTACTATAATTGTAATCTGAGTCTAGGTCAGTATTAATACAATCGTAAACATTATAATTAGTGTCAATGCCTGCAAATTTATTAAATGCATTTCACGAGTCTGAAAGTAGTTACTAGGCCATGAATTTCCATGTAAAAATAAAGCTGTCCGAATACTTAATCAACTGACGCTGTTGCCATCAAAATCTGGATTAAACTGTATGGCTTTAAATATTGTCAGGCTTCTGGGCCATATCGGAACTAAGTGGTTGATTAGAAAAAATATCTCTATTCTTATCTACTGTCAGTCGGCCGGCATGTCGCAATTCAGAATTAACAACATAATATAGATGCATATCGATATAATCGTGTATTTAATAATTGTGTATTCTGTTTCTGTTTCTGCTTCACTAGGGTTAAGCCCTACCAAGTGGAGTATTACATAATTACAACCACGAGTCCATTGTTTTGGGGGATACAATAGCCGTTAATCGGCTTTTGATCTAATTGTAATGCATATCGTATTAGGTATAAGCACGTTTCATAGAAATATATCAATAAAATTAACCGATGCTTCTCATTTTTACTGATTTTGAATTATTATACTGACAATAGTAAACAGTGAAGAAGTGATGTAACAATATCCAATACCCGAAATCGTCCTGTGGGTGTCGTAAGTGGAGACAGAGAGAACAGACACAGGAGATGGGCAACAAAATCTTCTTGCTATTGCTCAGAATAATAAAAATCTGCGGTTAAAAACCCACCTGCCAAGTGTGGTAACTATGGAAAAGTTTTTCCCAAAGTTGTGTCGTTACATCCCAGGGCGTTTAAACGGTGCACGCAGTCTCCAACTAGCTTCGAGTTCATTAAGTTTGACCTCAGCGCTAGCAGTGCTGCTTGACTATCAGAGTTTATGTAAATTATATGGTTGACGTATTGTTTTTGCAGATTGATTTACGTACACCGAAGTATGGCGAAAATTTCTGCCTGGAAGATAGAGGTGTATCTACCCAAATTAATGCTAAGTTTGAATTTGGGGCGTTCCCCGTAAATTCCAAAGCCTACATCGAGGCCTATTGTAGACCCATCGGTATACCATATGAGGCTACCGACCTCACAGATAACCTGGTCATTCAGCCAGTCTTCTCTGGAGGGTCATCATCATTCTCTAAACCATTTCCCATTATCTGGGGTCGGCGCAGTAAACCTTCTTGTTCCATTCCTCTCTATCAGCCGTCATTTCCATACTTACTCCTTTCATTCTCATATCACTCTTCACACAATCGATCCATCTTTTATTCGGCCTTCCTCTGCCCGTGTGTCCCTCCACATTCATATTCAACACTCGTATTGTGACATGACTTTCATTCCTCCGCATCACATGCCCAAACCATGCCAATCTGCTTCCTCTCACCTTTTCTACCACTGGCGCTACTTTCAGGCTTCCTCTTATATACTCATTCCTTATCTTATCCATCCTTGTCACACCACACACCCATCGTAACATTCTCATTTCATTCGCACTTCTCTGGAGGGTAATTCCGCTATATAATTTTTATCAAAAGTGTGTAGTGGACGCATGATATAGTCTGAGATCATGCATAAGACCGGTGATTCCTTAATTGAGTCGAGCATGGATCTAAATATTTAAGAGGGCAAGCTCAGACCGTCATGGGCGTTAATCCTATAAAAACTAGCCCTCGCCTCCTTGTCTAGATAGAGATCAAGGGGCGTTAGGCATAGAAGTGCATTAAGAGCCGCTCCAGGCGATGATCGCATAGCTCCAGTTGCCATTAAGCAGGCAGTCCTTTGTAGATTGTTTAATCTGTCCGCATTCGTCTTTTGGTTCACCTTGTTACACCAGACAATAGAGACGTATGTGAGAATCGGACTCACTATACTGTTGTACAGCCATTGGATCATAATGGGACGCAAGCCCCAGTTGTTCCCGACCAAACGACTGCACGTACCTAAAGCAATTTTTGCCTTATGGCATACGTTGCTAAGGTAAGAGTTCCACGTTAGTTTTTGGTCGATTATTACGCCCAACTACTTAACTTCCGTGGAAAATGGTACTTCTTTACCATTAAGTTTTGATTGCACTAATTTGTTCAACCGTCTCTTTTTGGTAAAGGGTATTATAGCAGTTTTATTAGCATTACCTGATAAATTGTTATCCCTACACCAGTTATTTATGGTGTTTAGGGCTTTTTGTATTATTGACGATAAAGTACTTTGGCAAAAGCCCCTAGCAATGATCACAAGGTCATCAGCATAACCCAATGTGTCAATGCGTAGGTCTGCCATTTTGTACAATAGTTGGTCAACCGCAAGAGTCCAAAGAAGGGGTGACCAAACACTTCCTTGTGGGCAGGCCTCTTGTAGTTGCAACCTCATTCTAAGTTTGAAACAGCGCTATTTTTGCTTTTCTGCTTGAGAGCATCGACTTCACGCATCTGATGGTTGTGAGGTCAATAGTTTTAGATGTCAGGCCCCAAATCAGTAGTGATGTGTGGCTACTGTCGAAGGTGCCCTCAATATCTAAAAAAGCACAAAGAGCTATTGCTTTATCCTCCAGTGCTTTTACGACCCTGTCAATGACGCTGATCAGGACTGTTTCCGTAGATTTGCCTCCGCGGTAAGCATGCTGGTTTGAATGTATAGGCCTCTTAGCTACAGCCACATCCCTTATTTATCTATCTATAACCTTTTCCAATGTCTTAAGGAGAAAGGAAGATAGGCTTACAGGTCTAAAGGACTTTGGTAAAGCGTAGTCCTTTCTACCAGCCTTAGGTATAAATTGAACCTTGACAATTCTCCATCGTTCTGGAATATATCCCCATGTAAAACTTGCTCTGAAGATTTTCACCAGATAGGGAAGAAGGTTGTCGATACCCCTGTGTAATTGGGATGTATAATATTCTTGCACGATATTAAATATAATTTCTTACACATAATTTGTTCTAACTAGAATAACGAAAGGATCCTACAATTGGATGCTTAAGTAAAAATACACTATGAGGAAAAAACACTTAATCGAACGCAGAGTTACGTAACCATTATCGTTACAACTTATTTCCTAAAATATATTTATTAAAATCCACTGATGGATGTAGACCTACCAGATCTATGTTCAGCACGTTGCAGGAGGGGGGGGGGGCAGGGCTATTCTTTTATTTTTAGTTCTTATCGGGAAGATGCTGCTCGCCATGTCCTGGTTTGTCCTGTCTGCTGTCTTTTACTGCACAAATGATTCGACGTAGTGGATATTCTACACAGAGGTACTCATTAATCTATTCATCATCATTATTATCCCTTTCATAACAGCCCTTCATAGTTCACAAGCCGAACGCAAAACGTAGGCTGCTGCCAAGGTGTGCCCTGAACATCCACATCCATCAACCCTGCTTATTTTACTTGGTCGTCACTCCCTTTAGTGGGGCCGCCCAAAATTTCACTTACAGTTACGAGGCTTCCATTCAAAGACCTATGTTTTCCATCGGTTGTCGGATCTTTGAGCTATAGGCTGTAAATAGTCGACAATATATATTTCCGACTCCAATGCTGATACGTTGCGGCTCTAATTCTTTTGCAGATATTCTCATTACAAATTCTATTATGCAGATAAACTCTGAGCATAGCCCTCTTCATAGTTCGCTGAGTGGCCTTGAGCTTCCTCATATGATCAGCATTGAAGGACCACATCTCAGATCAAAAAGCGCTAGTTATACACTAATAAGATCTTTTACTAAAATTAAAAAGCAACAATTTATACCTTCGCCATTTTGTTGTTGAATATAGCCAGAACTTAAACCAAGAATCCGGAATTCAGTAATCTGACCGCTTATCATGCGATCAACTAAAGACATATTTTCATACGGAAACATAATTTTAACAAAGTAAATAAAAATAACGGTTCCTATTATAATACCCGTACTGACATTCGGACATTACATTTAGTAAAGCATTAGGCTGCTCACATATCGACAAATTGATCGCAATTTCGACGTTGCCAGGGGTTATTAGTCCGTACGTATTGAGCTCTGTAATTACGGTCCGTAGCGAGCCCAATTGATGATATTGTTCTCGCCCGTGTCTCATACTGGGGTATCATTAGTTTTTTTTTTAATATTAAAGGGTGTCAAACGAGCACATACTCCATCTTGTGGTAAGCGGATGCTTTGACCCATAGACATTTATAATCATTCTTTATTAAGAAACAAAATGCAGATGCGTTGTCACACCTGAGTACTAGAATGGAATACCTTGTTTCCAGTAAAAAGAGTTTTCGGTTCTTTACACTCACCATTCGAAATACGGCAGCATTAATTTGCTATTTTACGCTGGTATTATGTGAGAGCGTGATCCTACTCCTGTCGAATCAACCCATTTGTGCTACAACCGTATTGTAACTGCAGCTTGACTCTACCACGTAGAAAAGTTTAATTGAAATATTGGAAACAGATATAACTCCAGAAGAATTGTATTATATTTTTTTATTGTTCTTTTTTAAATAGCTAATTTCTTTGCAAAATTATTAAAAATCGTTTCTCAATTTCTTATTTTCTTCTTCGTTTTTCGATTATGCATGCTTAACATGTTAATAAAATAAAAAACAAATAATTAAGATTACCACTCAACGTTGATAACAATAGTGCAGGTGCAGTAGCAGTAGGAAATTAGCAATATTGATAATGACAAAATGTTCCTATTTCAAACAAGTTGAATGTGCAAGTTTCACACCTCGTAGTAACATTCGTGTACTCGTGTACACATCACAGTTATTCATAATGTCGCCGACAGAGTTGGAGAAACGTGACTCCCACCCACTCACACGTTTTAGCCCCCGGCCCTGTCAATTGACCGCTGCAAAATTTTCATGTGATTCTAAAAGCGGAAAAAGATGAAACTAGCAAGATACAAATGATTCAGCAGGTACATTAAATATGTATAATATTACTTTGGGAATCGCACCGAAGGTTTAACATATGCTGGCGTAAAATGGCTTCTATATTTTCTCGCTACGCTGGAACCCTTAAATAAATAAATTTTATTATTTCTATCCATCTTTATTTCTTTACAAAACGGAAAAAAAACTTCAAATTGTAAATATTATATGAAGTTTAATGTTGTAATTAAACCTTATTTTATATTTTCTTTTTTAACTATCGTAATAAACCAAATTATAAGCTTCTTTTTATGAGGAAAATTTTGCGTTTTGATTAATATTGTATTTATTTGTTGTATTAACCGTGTTGTGACTGTACAAGAATACCAACTGCCCCATACCATCCCGTGTGGATCTTAAGAGGCGACAGAGGAAAAACCAACCAGTTGGGCGGGAACTTCTTTCTAATATCAACTAAATGCAAAAAGCTGATTGACAACTTGCCTGCCAAGGGAAGCAACTATGCCAAATACACCCACCCCCATAAGGAAATCATTGGAGGTGAACTTCGGACAGGCTGTAATAGTAACGGTTATATATTTTTTGCATATTTGTACAATATATGACAATAAACGGTTAAAAAATTATTTTAATTGTTATAAGAAAACGCTGCGGCCATCTTCTGGCTTATTTTGCATTGTGTAAAACAACCAATACATGATAAAAAGGTACCACACTTACATCTTTTTTTTAAGAGAACGCTTGGACGAATTAGAATTTCGTTCGATTTCTGTCATTGTCATTAGGACATTGCACAGTTATTTGTATTGAATTGTTTATTTATTACAATTATCTATTGTATTAATAATTATTTACAACGTAGTTAAAGTAACGCTAATTCCATACTATTAAAAGCAATACGCTCGAATGCTCAAATTAATCTAGTCAAACCAAGTTGGAAGCGACAGTATTAGTAGGGTGCGGATCGTAAACTCAAAAGTGATATGTACTTAATTTTATGTAAATGAAGAAGATGAACTTCTGTAATTATTCATCGTTGATAGCTAAATCTAAGTAATAAAAGTCCAGTCCCTTAAGAAATACTTTAGTTACTTATGTTCTTAAATTTACTCTTGAGATTTTGATATTAACCTGATTTTGAAGCAGTTACTTCTTCTCCTCTTACGTACCTAAATGTTTGCATATCATTATGCAAGTTAGACAAGTGAAACAGTTATATATTTAATTAAAGTTCATGTTAATGATTTCTTATATTTACGCGAACACTACACATTGAAATAATACTAGTTTTTACGGAATTTATCGCGTATATTTAACTTTTTAATACCCGACGTTTCGAGAGCTTTACAGCACCCATGGTCACGGGAAGGACTGAGATGTTTAACGTCCAGATGTCATAGTTAACCGCGGTTACCATAGATTAAAATTTAACTTTTGTTCCGATCTACACAGTATGTACTTATGGTATCATGAAGCCTTGCAGTTGTATGCTTGGGTTCTTGGATTCTTGGGTGCTTGGGTTGCTTGGGCGATCCTGTACATGTTCACAGACTGCAGACTTAAGTCTGTGAACATGTACAGGATCGCCCCCGTCACTACATCAGATTTGATAGACCGCAAATCCTCACTAAAGAACACCGATTCCTTCCAAGGATGATTCGCGAGGCTATTGAAATCAAAAAACACCCTAATTTCAATAGAGAAGACGGCTGGGTGCTACCATCTGCTTGGGATCCTATAATAAATAAAATTAAATCCCAACCATACAACTGCAAGGCTTCATGATACCATAAGTACATACTGTGTAGATCGGAACAAAAGTTAAATTTTAATCTATGGTAACCGCGGTTAACTATGACATCTGGACGTTAAACATCTCAGTCCTTCCCGTGACCATGGGTGCTGTAAAGCTCTCGAAACGTCGGGTATTAAAAAGTTAAATATACGCGATAAATTCCGTAAAAACTAGTATTATTTCAATGTAAAGTTCATGTTCCTTTAGCCAGAGATGACTCACGAAATTTAAATGTGATCCTTCATTGATGTGGGGCACCTAAAAGTCACTTATCTTGCGATAGAAAGGCTGTGGTCAGAATTTTTCTATGGAATAGAATCCATAAGCTAGACTAGCGATGTGGCTCTAAGAACTGACAGCCAATTGGGGTTCTCAATTGGCAACCTCGTTCAAAAATGCGCGAGGTTGAGAGACTCCTTTATAGATGGAGTGACGAAGTGATGAATCAGGCATGCAGAAACAAACAGTGACTGGATAATAAATTTAAAATTTAAATTAAAAATGGAAGTCTAAAACACAATATTTACTGTAAAAATAATATGAGTTAATATAAAAGGATAGATTCAGAAAGCTTGCGCAAGATATACATGATTAAATTCATATCTTCCTTTTTTCACCATCAGACAATCGGACTTTTGAGAGGGTTCTCCATCTCCTTCAATTGTTATTTCATTCATGTTATTAAATAACGTCGTGCATGCTTAATATCAATAATTTTAATGCGTAAGCAGTCTTACACCTGTGCATGCATATACTACTTGTATTTGTATTTATATTACTTAAATTTTGTGTAAAATGTGATTATCAAATAAATGGTGCTTTCTTTCTCTCTTTCTTTTAATAAAAGTAACTTGGCCATATTTCGGCCATGGATTTTCAGAATGTTTCTTTACGCAAATAAAGTTCAAAGAAATATATTTCTTGAAACGTATTTAACTTATTGATCATTATAATTGTAGGTTGGTAACCTAACATACTATATGAGTACAAGTCAACTTTGGAGTAGACAAGGCTCAACCAGCTACCACATCATATACGTCAATGTCTGACACCGATTGTCCTTATGTCAAAATATAACCATACGTTTCATTGTTTTATTTCTTCTTAGCTTTCAAAATTATTAAGAATTAAAAAATTTAGAAGAAGTACTTAACTCATCTATTTAGTTTTATAACGCACAAATATAATAGCTTTTGCCTCGTTGCCAATCTCCTAGTTACTGTTTAGTTCTTCTTCCCCATCGGTTGTCGGTTCTTCGACCTGTATGGCCGGCCCATTGCCACTTCAGCTTACTAATCCGTTGGGCTATGAAGGTCACTCTGGTTCTACTGCAATACAATAGATATACGTCATATGACGCATGCTGTGGTGTAACATTTTAAGGAAATCTTACTTAAGTTAACTCCACGGAAGCAAACATTGCGTCACGTCTGTAGCCTTTGAGACGATTGACTGAATTCAAAGAGCAACGTGCTACTCGGAACATATTTAGCCAATAAAATATGGGTATAAATTAGAAAGTGTGAAACATATGTTATGATAGTCCACATGACATATTTCTAATTACGGATTAAGTTGACAGTCTAATTAAAGATATAGTACAAGCAACACGTCTCCTCATTGTCACTTCCAATATTACATAGTGACCTTGCCAGAATATATTATGTTGACGATGGCTAGCCCATTCCATGCACAATCACATCACTTTAGTCATCTTTACGACATGGTAGGCAAGTAACATACAGTTGATATTTTTTTTGTAACAGGTTCAACTTATGTAGCACTTATAATAGAAAAAAGTTTGTTTGTTTAAATTATGTTTTTTCCTAAATGTAAAATTTGGGTAGGTCAACCGCCCCCTGGTCTATTATTAGAGCCAGAATAATTACACTCTGTGAAGCACTCCATTTCGTTCCAAGACATGACAACGCATCTGTAATCTTCCTTGTTTGAAGTTAACTGCAGGTGTCCTCGGACTGCAGTAGACTCTTAGCATTAGAGATTACTTACTTACTTATCGTCACGCACAATCCCTAACGGGGTAGCCAGAGAGAACAGATCGCCAAGTGTCACGATCCTTACATACCTCTTTCGCTTCTTTCAGGTTCATTAACTTCTTCATACATGCACGTCTAAGTATCCGAGTACTCTTGACCCTCCCCTCTTCGAGCAATTTGCTCACATGGTCTTCGAAAGTTAGTCTCGGTCTACCTCGACACCTTTTAATATTTACTTTCGCTCTATATATTTTCTTCACCATTCGGTCTTCACTCATTCGTTCAACGTGCCCAAACCATTGGAGTACGCCCCTATCAATTTTTGTGATAAGGTCATCTTTCAATCCTGCCATATTGCGAATCTCTTCGTTTCGCTTTCGGTCGGCTATGGTAACGCCACACATTTTACGAAGAGATCGCATCTCCACTGCATTCAACTTGCTTTTATGCTTCTTCTGGCATACCCAGGTTTCGCTGCCATATAACAAAGTCGGTACCAACACTGCGTTATGTATTGCAAGGCGTGCACTCTTCACCACGCCTTGCCTTTTTACTAATGCATTCAGGGCACCATTGACTTTGTTTCCGGCAGCGACACGCCTATCCACATCCAAATCACATCTTCCATCCCGGCTGAAAGCACTCCCCAAGTATACAATTTCAATTACCTGTTCTAGACGTTCCTGATTTACCCATATTTCACATT
The DNA here is from genome assembly GCA_036936625.1 of Parnassius smintheus behrii. NCBI lineage: Eukaryota > Metazoa > Arthropoda > Insecta > Lepidoptera > Papilionidae > Parnassius > Parnassius smintheus. The sequence goes on along the minus strand of JAUPFT010000003.1, from coordinate 1,224,336 downwards.
TCATTCTCTCTTCGTCCTTTTCAAATACCAGAACCTTAGTTTTATTAGCATTCAAACGGAGACCTTTAACTTCACATTCCTCTTTCATACACGTAACTAATGCCCGCAGTTCTGCTTCTGATGGAGCAATAAGCACTGCATCATCAGCATACAGCAGACAATTAACTTTTATGTCACCCAATTTCACACCCAAACAGCTATCTTTCAGCTTTTGTAAACAGCTGTCGAGATACAGTATGAACAGCCAGGAAGACATGACACAACCCTGTTTTACGCCCGCTTGGACGCTAAACATGGGTGACAGGTCATGCCCTACCCGCACACAGGCTTTACAGTCATAGTAAAGTGACTGCACAGCCCTTAACAATCGACCATCCACACCATATCCCGGCAACAGTTCCCACATTTTCTTCCTTATAACCTTATCAAATGCTTTCTCCAGATCAACAAAAGCACAGAAAATCCTCTGGTTAACACTCAGAAGCTTTTCCGTGATCATGCGGAGAGAAAACATTTGATCCGTGCATCCTCTTCCAGGTCTAAATCCGCATTGTGCCTCCCATAAGAATCTTTCCGATTTCTCTTGCATCCTGCGTGTCAAAACCTTCGAATAAACTTTACTTGCTAAACTGGTCAAGCTGATCGCCCGATAGCTCCCGCAGTCAAAATGTGAACCTTTACCTTTATATAAAGGCACAATGACCGCGGATCGCCAATCATCCGGGACATCTCCCGTCCGCCAGCACAAATTGCACAGCAGATGAAAGCTGTCCCAGACGCGAGGCCCACCGTACTTGGCCATTTCAGCAGTAACTCTGTCTAGTCCCGCAGCCTTACCACATTTCAAACTTCGAATCGCACGTTCAATCTCTTTCATGCTGATGACCTCAGTGTCATCGAGGTCCGTGTCTGGCGTGCCAGTCACGGCGTCACCCCCGGATCCTTCACTAAGATCATGACACGCATACATTTCTCTATAAAATTCACTCCATCGCTGCATGACGTCCGATTTTTCTGAGAGGACGTCATTGGTTCTCGAAAGCACTTTGTTCATTCTTAAAGCTGTCGCACCACTCCGGGACCTTCCAACCTCTTTCCAGAAGAGTTTGGAGTTTTCCCTAAAGTTGTGCGACAACCTCTCGTCCGCTTCTATTCTACACCTTTCACGTACTTCCTCAATCAATGTTTTCGCATGAACTTTCTGCAGCTTATATCTTTCTTTCATCTTCTCTCTCATATGCTCATCGTTACTAGAGGCTAAGTAGTCTAACCATGCTTTTTTCTTCTTTTTTACAGCTTCTTTCACTTCGTCATTCCACCATGCATCTCTTCTTTTACTACTACCTCTTTTTGTCGTACCACATACTTCTTCCGCTGCACTTACCATTCCATCCCTAAGGTTCTGCCATGTTCTCTCCACACATTCTTTCCTGCCATCGATGGTGTCAAGCTTTACGGCTACCCTCGTGTGATATTTGTCCCTAGTATCCGCTTCCTGAAGCTTCCAGCTTCGGATGCGACAGACCGACTGTGGTTCTGTTACTGCCGTCCGGTGGCGCCAACCCGCGAACAAACCCCTAAATCTAGTAATTACTAGATAATGATCCGTTCCCAGGTCAGCACCCCTGAACACTCGTGTATCCATCACCTGTTTTCGCAGTCGGTCATCCACCAGGAACAAATCAATCATACTTCTCTCATTCTTTCTTTCTCTAGTGTACATATGGATCTTCCTGTGATTAAACATAGTGTTTGTCACAAGAAGACCCTTTTCCTTGCATACAGCCAGTATAAGCTTGCCAGCATCATTAACCCTTTTATCTCCAAACTTTCCAAGCACCGACTCGTATCCTGGTCGAGCGATACCTACCCATCCATTCAAATCACCACATACAACAGTTCTTTCGTTTACCTTAACCAAATCTAGAACTTCTCTTACATTCTCCCAAAACTCCTCCAGCTCAGCCCTGGACGACGAAGCTACCGGCGCATAAACAGCCAAAAGGAATAACTTCGTCAGTCCCATTTTGAAGCGAACCCAGAGTAGTCTTGAGTTCACAACCTTGTATTCAGTCATAAGATCGACCAACCGGGACGACAACAGTACTCCCACTCCTTGGCAGGCGTTCTCGCTTTCCGGGACTCCGGACCATATAGCTAACGTCCCGCCAGGGAGCTCTTCAATACCACTGCCTTTCCGTTTGGTCTCCGACATACACACGACATCTAATTCTCTTTCTTTCATTATTTCAATCAACTCATTCGTCTTATATCTCATGCCTCCTCTAACATTCCACGTGCCAACTCTGCACTCCGTCCTCCACCTTCCGCCGTGTCGGGCTGTGCGTGACGGGTGGCGGTCCCCATCGCCGCTTTGCGCGCTGCATTCCACACCAACGGGGACGAGCTGGTGTGCGTCGCCTTGGGGCGACGCCCTAACCCTCGTTCGCATGGGTGCGCAGCTGTGTAGAATTGCAGCCCTGAAAAGGGCTGGCAGGGGTCGCGACGAGCACGCTTCTACAATGATCCCCAGTATAAAATATACTATTTTATTGTTAGTTTTCTCTTGCAAGTGATCTATGAAGGATTTCATTTATAGAACGTGATGTTTTTATTACAAACATTGAAAATATAAAATAACATGAGCATTTAAATATATTTACAAGGAGTTTCAAAAATTACTACATTTAACAAAACCAAAAAAGGAATTTAATTCAAAAGATCTTCTCAACTATTACTATTACAAGTCACGAGTCAGCATTTCACAGTTTAACAGTATTGTGCAACTAAGTGACGAAGGTAAATGGACGATGTGATAACAGATAATTAACTCTACATCCAACAGGACCGTAATGGTAACGAGAATGGTCGATCAAGTGGTCGTACAGTTTTTTGTTATATATATATATATATATATATATATATATATATATATATATATATATATATATATATATACATATATATAAGGATTAAATTTGAACGTTTTAAAGGTATCAATCAGCCTGAACCTGAATGACAGGGTGAAAATGTGTGTGATAAGAGAACTGTGAGGTTTGCAAAATGACGATGTGACCAGGACCAGAAAGGAAAGGTCGTGTAGAAAAAATGAACGAGTAATGTGATAAAGCAAATGTATGTTGCGGAAGTAAACGATAGAGTCGGGAAGACGAAATTTTTGCCCTAGATGAAAGTTTTTCGACTAAATTTACGATATATTGAGGATGGACCAGATTTAGAGTATCCTTCAGGATCGTGCCAAATGGATGCCAAATTTTTCGATACAGAATCTAATGGCCGGTAAGATTGTGAGAATAAACAATGTGTCTGTACAAATGATCGAATATGTTAGGAATAATTGCTGGGGTCGAGTACGTGTTGGGAATTCAGTGATACTTCGGACTGAATATTTTTACTCATCATTTCCTTGAAAAAGGGCAAGTAAATTTAAGGCGCACGAAAATATGTGACTACACTTTAAAAAATGGGTTAAAAAAAGAAATAAGACTAAACAAGCATTGAATAGAGTGATACCTCACGGGTGCTAAGCGCTCGATGTAAATTTTACATTACGCCAGCACCCAGGTTTTGATCCCCGTTAACACCAATGAAATAGTTAATTGCAATTTTAAGTGTTGATTTATTACGTCTTCAGTGATGACAAACACAGGCTCTAGTTTTTTTATTATTATGAGCTGTTTTCAAGAATATTTTACAGCTCAGCGTTGATTCGGCAGTACATACAAAAAATTTAGTGACATCAGTTCATTAGGCTGGCCTCTCAAACGACAAGCGTCCAAATTTGACCGCTTCGATATTCCGTCAAAATTCAAGGGGTCAAATATGACCGCGGAATCCCTAATCGGTCGAATCCGATCGCGGCGCTATTCCGTAACTCCTAAGCGGTCGGATTCGACCGCGCACACGCATATCACTTTAAACCATTAATACTTATATTTACACTACTTTTCTATGAAGAAGTTTGGCATTATAGAACCACTATGAAATTTTATATCCTCTAGTGCAATAAAAAGTCAGTTAGTCTAGTGGATATTTATTAATAATCTACGTACATTATGTACGCCATTTCAATGTTATTGTGTCGATTTTTGGATAATGTTTAAATATATTTTACCACAGTGTTTCATTATAAAATTGTCATAAAAATTTTTGTGTGAATATAATTTATTTATACTTTTTAAAAGGGTCTCCGGTTATTTATATTCACCATATAAAACACAAAAACAAAGCTTTTACGCTGCAATACTGTGAGAGAAGGATCCTTCCCCGGTCGAGCTGACCCATTCGTGCTAGAACCATTAACAACAGTGACATGACTCTATCAGGTATAAAATATTTTCTTTACTATTCTTCTAAACTATATTTGATATAAGAAAAAAATCCATGTCTTAAAAATATTACAGCGATGTTAACACATTAGGAAAATAATTTCAGAAATAAAGTTGTGGTCGCAGCTTCCATTTGCAAAATCTAATTTATTTGGCGAATCTTGTATTTCAAGGCTATTGGTAAACTTTATAACGGCGTCTCTTATATTAAGTTAGCTGCCGGGTTGATTGATGAGTTGAGAAACTTTTCAGTATTAATTCTTCTATTCATGCTTCACAATGATGATAACGTACGTTCCAAAATCTGTTCAGATAACTGTACATAAAACTCACATTAGCATAATAAGTTAAATAAAAACTTTTGCGTGATTTATTGGAAATGTTGTATACTTTGTAAATGAACAGAATATGTTTTAAGGGATTGAATTTACTTAAAAGTTTAATTATATCTGATAGGTAAAAAAATTTGATATTCGTAAAGAGAAAAAAAAACGAGAATGAAACAACGTTTTTTCCAAGTTTTAACCAATGTCAAAAAATGCAGGAGGTACTCACTGACTGTAATTTTTAATGTGTTACCTCGGAACTTTTTCTAGGTAAATCGATGATTCTTTTTCTTTCAAATCTGGTGCTTCTCGTGTGATCCCGTATAAATATGATCAAGATATGATCGGTAGTTTTTGAGTTATCCTTAATGATGCGTATTTAATTGATTTCGACTATATTAATGATGTTCTTTATTATAATATGTATATTGAAATAAGCTGTACATTTTTTTACCACTTTTATCGCGTTTAATTTGAATTTCTTATTCTATCTAGAATTAAACACAACGAAATATGTTAAAGTAAAAAGTAAAGTTACAGCCTATATACGTCCCACTGCTGGGCACAGGCCTCCGCTCATTTCTAAGAGGGTTTTAGGACATGGAATTGTTCGCCGCGCTGCCCCAGTGCGTGTTGGCGAACTTCACATGTCTTCGAAATTTTTTTCCTTATTTCTCTGACATGCAGGTTTCCTCACGATGTTTTCCTTCACCACCGAGCACGTGGTAAATCAGCACTTAAAATTGCAATTAAACATTTCATTGGAGCCAGCGGGAATCGAACCCGGTTTGCTCGCGTACTACAGTGTACTATAGCGAGTGCTAACCATCTGAGCTACCACGGTAGTTTTAGTAAATGAGTAATATTCGCGAAATCTAAACAGTCATTAAATAAACAAATTCCTCATAAATTCCTCATAACCTTATTTAAAATAGCAGTTACCGTCACGCCAGTCGTAAATAGGTCTGGGATTGAAGATATTATATTATTGTTTGTTTTCCTTAGTTGGACTACATACATATAATTTGATGTAATCGAAGTTGTTCGTCATATTAAGTTTAAAACGTGGTAGAGCCATGCTGCAGTTATATTAGTAGTATAGTTGTAGCACGAATGGGTCGGCTCGACCGGGGAAGGACCACGCTCTCACAGAATACCAGCGTGAAATAGTAGCTTAATGCTGCAGTATTTCGTATGGTGAGTGTAGAGAACCGGAGACCCTTTTTCAGCATTCAGCATTCAGGAGGCATTCCATCTTAGTCCTCACGGGTGACAACGCATCTGCATTTTGATTCGTAATCGAGGATAGACGTAGATGTCTATGGGCCACAGTAACCACTTACCATCAGGTGGACTGTGTGCTCGTTTGTCACCCTATCCTATAAAAAAAAATATTTTGGCGTTCATGTAATTTTTCCTTAAAAATAGTAAAACTGTAACCATACGACCATCTGTCATCTCATCTAAACATGCGTTATTGGTAATTTATGTGGGACGGAACGTAAAGGAATGAAGTGACAGAATGGATGTGTGATAAAGATAGCAAGATGACAGTATGAAAGTGAGTGAAAGAGCAAGTATTTGAAATGAGTGAACAACGAGCGAGTGACTGAATAAGAAGTAAGAATGAAAAGAGGTTAGATTTTAAGCACTAGCAAACGGGAAGCCATTGTGACAAGACGATATAGCTGTGAAGAGAAAGAGAAGAAACCTTCAAGTCAAACACCAAGCTGTGTTTCATTCTAAACAAACAAAATTCCACAAGAACTTTGGGGGCTCGTCCGAGATTGAAACAGAGAAAAAAGAATTACGACGCTTACGACGACAACGACGGTTTGATTTGGAGGTTATCCACGTGGTGCACGCGGTTCGTACTTTCGCTTCATGGGTTCAAGGCGAAGACGGGCAATGGCAAATGATTCAAGACGAGCTAGTCGTCAGGTGGATTTTGAAGATGCGAGTTCGGCAGTGCAAAGCAGCGGCATGTTGCATCTGGCAGAAGGGCTCATCCCAAAGTTCACCGGACAGGACAAAACATATCCGGCTAACAAATGTAGGGTACAAGACATAGAAGACAATGGCGAAATATTCGGGTGGACCCCGGTTCAACAGCTGCTAATGGCAAAGAGATCTTTAAGTGGCAGTGCGGCACTATGGTTGCGGTCAGAAAAAACATACAAGTCGTGAGAGGAGTTAAAGACGAATCTCATGAAGGAATTTCCAGATACCATTGATGCCAAGACTGCGCATGAAATGATAAGTGCCAGAAAAAAAAGACAACCAAACATGCTTAGATTGTCTATTCGTGATGAAAGAAATGGGTCGGCGTGGGAAAATGCCTGATTATGTCGCAATAAATTACATAATAGGAGGCATCAAAGACGATGAAGTAAACAAGATTATGCTGTATGGTGTCACCAATTACAGTGACCTAAAAGAAAAACTAAAAATATATGAGCAGTTCAGTGAAAACGTGCGATCTTCAAAGCAGGGAAGCAAACACGCGCCAAAGCAGAGTCATAGTGGCAGTCGAGGTACTACGCGGCATTTTAGGTGCTATAACTGTGGAGAAAAAAAAAACATCATTTGTCTGCGGAATGTCAACATAGGAAAATGGGCATAAAGTGTTTTAAGTGCAATTCATTCGGACACATTGCCAAAAATTGTGAGTCACAAGAAGTGGCGAAAGATGGTGCCACAGGTAAAGGCGTAGGCGTCGGCAACGATGACCGAATAATGAACGAGAGAATGAGATCGGGAACCAACGTGATGCTAGGTACGAGTTCAATACAAGAGGTTGGCAGCAGTGAACGGATCAAACTTCACTTCGATAATGGACGCATCCTGAAACAGAGCGATTTGTTTTCGCAGGTTGGCAGCACTGAGAGCGTAGAAAATGGCAGCCAGCTTCAATGTCAGTGAATGTAAACAAAAACCGACAAAGACCTACGAAAGATGTGTTATTGCTTCAAAAGCGCTTCGAGGTTCTTATTGACTCGGGTAGTGATGTGAATTTGATAACAACCGACTGTGTAAATGCTATAGACGAACAGTATGAACAAAGCGACGAAATTTTCCATGGACTTGGAGCGTCACAAATTAAATCTATTGGCAAGTTGTGTATGACGGTGTGTGTTGATAACAACAATTATAAGGACGTTTTATTTTATATTGTGCCTCAAAATTGTATAGGGTATATTCTATTATTCTGGGTCAGCAGTTTCTCGAAAATGTTGTTATGATTATTGAGTGTAACCATGTTGTGTTTTTGCCATCTAATGAGCAATGGATGCATAACCTTACATGTGTGGTGTCCGATTTTGATGTTGTAGGTACCGAAGTAAGTATGAGTGCACAGCAACAAGCTAGGTGTCTGATGGAGTACTACAAAACGGTAAGGATAAAAGAGGCGCCGATTCAGTTGAGAATCGTGTTAAAAGACGACGTTCCTGTCGGTCAACGACCAAGGAGGTTAGCGTTGAAGGAACAAGACGAGGTGAATAAACAAATAGCTAACTGGATTGAAGATGGAATTGTACGGGTAAGTCACTCTAAACACGCTAGTCCTTTAGTGTTGGTGAGTAAAAGAGACGGTAGTATAAGAGTCTGTGTGGATTATAGACTTTTAAATAAGAAGATAGTTAAAAACGAATATCCTTTACCTCTTATTGATGACTTGATAGACAAATGCAAGGCTGTTATAGTATTTAGTGCAATAGATTTAAAAAAACGTGTACTTTCATTTAAAAGTTCATGAGGACTCTATAAAGTACACAGCATTTGTAACATCAACGGGGCAGTATGAGTTTTGTCGGAATCCATTTGGTTTATCGATCTGTCCAAAAGTTTTCATTCGTTTCATCAATATTACATTCCGAGATCTTGTCGGGAAAGGTATTTTTTTGATATTCATCGACGACTTACTCATTCCAGCTGAAAATGAAATTGAAGCGATCGAGCGGTTGTCAATGTTGCTACAGACTGCTTCAGAATACGGACTTGAAATCAACTGGAAGAAAAGTCAGCTGTTGTAAAGAGAGTACAGTATCTTGGTCACATAATCGAAAATGGTGAAGTAAAACCATCCCCAGATAAGATAAAAGATGTCAAGAGATTTCCAGAGCCAAGAACAATGAAACAAAAACAGTTACAGAGTTTTTATGGGTTGTGCTCATATTTCCGAAAATTCATACAGAATTTTGCAATAATAGTTTAGCCGTTAACGGATTTATTAAAGAAAGACTCAGAGTTTAAAACGCTGAACGATGAACAGGTGAAAAGTTTCCAAGAGTTGAAAAAGAGGTTAGCTACAAGGCCTGTGTTAAAATATATGATCAAAGATTGGAAACAGAGCTGCATACAGATGCAACAAGCGCAGCTCCTGCCACTATTCTAATGCAGAGAGATGCTGACGACGGTGAACTGCATCCTGTGCATTATATGAGCCAGAAGACTTCTGAACAACAAAGTCGATACTCAAGTTACGAGCTGGAGGCGTTGGCTGTAATTGAGGGCATCAAGAAGTTCAGACATTATTTGTTTGGAAAGAAATTTAAAATTGTGACTGACTGTAAAGCATTTCAAATGACAAGCAAGAAAATAGATTTAGCCATGTCAATGAGGGTGGCTAGATGGATCGTGTTTCTACAGGATTATGATTTTACAATAGAGCATGGAGAAGGGAGTTAGATGAGACACGCAGATGCTCTTAGCAGAAACCCGATAGAAGTTAATTCAATATTTTCAACATTACATGATAACCTCAAATATGCCCAAGATCAAGATGAAAATTTGAATGCCATAAGAGAGATAATGAAGTCGCAACCATATCAAGATTACTTTTTAGATTCTGGTTTACTGTACAAGGGTGAAGATAAGAAGTTAGTTTTACCCAAGAGTATGGAAAATAAAATTTTTAAAGAAGTGCATAGTATGGAAATTTTTCAGAAAAGTAAATGCTAGAGTTGATTGGCAAAGATTACTACATAGAAAACATGAATAAGAAGATTGATGATTTTATAGTTACGTGTATACCATGTTTATTGGCTACACGCAAAGAAGGCAAGCAGGAGGGTTTCCTTAGCCCCATAGATAAACAAGAGGTTCCGTTACATACTATTTACATAGATCACATTGGACCATTAACAGAAACCAAGAAGATGTATAATTATATAATTACTTACCATCATTGATGCATTCACAAAATTCACTTGGATTTTCCCTACTAAGGGTACCACAAGCAAAGAAGCTTTGGAGAAACTGAAGGTTTTTCAGCAGCACTTTGGAAACCCGTACAGAATCATCTCTGACAGAGGTACTGCTTTTACGAGTGGAAAGTTCAATGAGTTCTGTGAGGAGGAAGGTATTCAACATATTACCACAACTACGGGTGTGCCTCGCAGAAATGGACAAGTAGAGTGAGTGCATATAATAATTATATCAGTATTGACTAAGTTAAGTGTGGAAAATCCTAACCTGTGGTATAGACATGTTAGCCGTTTGCAAAGAACAATAAATAGCACTTACCACAGAAGTATAAGTTGCACCCCTTTTGAATTAACGATTTGTACAACAATGAAAATGAAACAAGATTTGGATTTGTATAATTTATTGTTACAAGAAGATAGAGAAAATTTTGTAGAAAACAGAGAAGAGTTACGCGTTAAAGCAAAACAACGGATTTTGAAAAATCAGGAGGAAATTATGCGGAATTTCAATAAGAAAAGAAAGAAAAGTTGTCAGTTTAAACCTGGTGATGTGGTGGCTATCAAAAGAACGCAGTTCGGAGTGGGAATGAAGTTAAAACCGAAGTTACTTGGTCCGTACAAAGTAGTGAAAGTCAAAGGCAGAGACAGGTATGACATGGACAGCTCTACTGAAGGCCTGAGGAAGACGTCGACTTCTGCTAACTACATGAAGGCATGGCCTGCTCTCAGAGGATCCACGTAAGTTTTTGCATTCCATCGCTCTACTCATTTTGATTTATTTTATGTGACAGCCATGAAACATTTTTACGAACTGCTGACACCACTATTAATAATTTGTTTGTAATAAGTTAAGAATATGTTTTGTTAAATTGTATTAAGTAAAGCGTAGTGATGTGTTCTATTCCTATGTTTAGAGTTGTACTCCATACTTAGCATTTCTTAGAGTTAAAGATGTATTTATTGTGTTTATTGTAGTATTTAGCTGTAATGTTGTGCGGAATTTAGTTTTGTTGATCAGCCTGAGGACAGACTGATTGCAGGAGGGCCGAATGTGGGACGGAAAAGGAATAAAGTGACAGAATGGATGTGTGATAAAGATAGCAAGATGACAGTATGAAAGTGAGTGAAAGAGCAAGTATTTAAAATGAGTGAACAATGAGCGAGTGACTGAATAAGAAGTAAGAATGAATGGAAGTTAGATTTTACGCACTAGCAAACGGGAAGCCATTGTGACAGTGAAGAGAAAGAGATTAAACCTTCAAGTCAAACACCAAGCTGTGTTTCAATTCTGAACAAAAATCCACATTTATTTAACGTAAGCTTATAGTCCAAAATCGATGAATTCAGGTAACTCAGGACCGTGATTTTTGGGGCTTTCCTTCGGGGGAGGCGTATGTTCAGCAGTGGACTTGTAAAGGGCTGAAATGATGTAATGAAGCATTCAATATTTCATAGCAGAAATATGTAAATTAAATCTGTGTTCTAACAGAAGCTAGCATTATGTTTTTAGTGTTAAAAAAGTTTTGACATTATTATGTCAGGATGATGTGAAGTAGAAGTCCTTAGTCTCTGCCTCTGGGTGGCAAGCGTGAGTGTTTATAGTTTATGGTTATAATTATGATATTACATAAATTATAGTAAGTTACTCTCACAAAATACCAGCGTAAAATAACTACTTCATACTGCTGTGTTTCGTGTGGTCAGTATAAAGAACCAGAGACTTGATTTCAACAACAGCGCCACCTACTGGGTCTTATTGTGAATCTAAATATTCCCAATTATAAAATATTGAGATAAAAAGGTAAGGATAAAATATAGAATTATAGGATAGTAACTTAGTACGAAAGCATTATTGTCATAATTATTACATTATTTTTAGTCCTGGAATACTCTTAAAGTAAACATAATTGCTTCTGTGAAATTTAAGAAAAGCACACTTAAAGTTTAATTACACTTGAAACGTTTACAAATCCAATTACCTCAAGCCTAAACAAAGTCTAATTTGAATCCATTTTAGTTAATATATTATTCGGTAACTAAACAAAGTTCTTAAGTACAAAATTAGAGGAAGAACAATGTTTTTGATCTATAGTATGTTTTTAAACCATCTCAATAAGGCCAATAAGAGATAATACTACGACACAATGAGTATTTAAAGTGAAACCAATACCATGTTCATCTTCATGACACAAACTCGACTTTCTTCTTCTTCCTTTATCTACCTGCAAAGTACACTGCTAGATACACACATATAAGTACATCTAAGTCCATGTTATTGGCTGTAAATAATTTTAGATTCATATGCGCGTGTATGCGTAAGGTAACCATGGTTTCGTTTCGTGGCTAAGGGTGAAACGCCTTTTAAAGATATTGGAAATAATGCTTTATGAAAAATATTCATTAAAAATTGTAATTATTTAGAGTTTTCTGAAATAAATGTTATAGCTACTTGTAATTGTTTTAGCTAAATGTTGTATCGACATAAGATAAATGAAATGTTATTGAGATCTTGTTTTAGCTATAAAATTCTGAAATAATATATGTGTCTTGTATTTTATTAATGTTTTATACAATGTAAATGTATCGTTTTTACGATGTTAATTATTTTGTTCTTTTTGGGAAATATAATTTTTATGTGTACTTTTTATAAAAAATAAAGATATTTTACGAATTAAGGAAATGTGACAACGAAAATTATGTGCGAAATTGGGATTTTCCGCCTGGCTCACCTCACGGTTTAGCTTCGGGGTTACTTAAGCAAGTCGATTTATTTGCAATTCACAACAACCTCCCTGAGCTTAGGCTCTTTCTTCGAGATCCCGAAGCCGACCTCCTCCTCCAGGAGACCCACCTCAGTCATAAGGTCCTCAAATGTATTTCTGTCAAAAGGTATTCGCTTCTACATGATGACAGACTCGACCACAAAGGCGGCGGTACTGACATTTACTACAAGAAGTCGCTTCATTGCTCCCACATCCCCACTTCGACGCTAACCAATATGGAAGCCACTATATATATGATAGCCTTGACTGAACAGCAGTCTTTCATCATAGCCTCCTGCTATATCCCTAACGGAACCCTCCCCGTTAAGAGTGATGTTGAAGCCATCTTTGCATTAGGCAATTCAATCATTAGTTTTGAATATTTTAACTCCAAGCATACTTAATGGATCTGCCTCACTGAATATTACTCAGTCTCTCAACCTGACTGTCTGCAGCCTCTCCCCCTCCGACCGTCACCCACTCTCCCGACCTTGTCGACCATGCTCCTGACGTGCTATATTTGCTTTAGTTAAAGAAATTTCCCTCAACCTTAGAGCAATCGAGACTCTCGATGATCTAGGATCCGACCACCGTCATGCTATCTAGCATCAGCTATTTCCCCAACTCTTGGAAGGAGGTAACTGTCATTGGCATTCTCAAACCAGGCAAGCCTCACCACAACCCATCAACCTCTTCAAGGCCATGGACAAACCTTTTGAACGTGTTATCTCGCATGAGGCGCTATCTGTTTCCCACAGACGGCGAACCTCTTGTCATTCCCCACCAATTTGGTTTCCGAGCGAAACCCTCATGCCTCCAATAAGTTCATCGTATACATAATACATAAACACTCACGCCTGTCACCCAGAGGGGTAGGCAGAGACTACAGACTTCCATTTGGCACGATCCTGACACACCTCTCTCGCCTCCTTCACATCCATACACCTACGCATGCATGCTCGTCGGTTAAGGGTACTCCTAATTTGGCCCGTTTTCAATAGATCGCCAATTTGGTCGATAAATTTTCGCCTAGGACGTCCCTTTCCGACTCTGCCATTCACTTCTGCAACATAAATTTTCTTTGTCACTCTTTCCTCATCCATTCTTTCCACATGACCAAACCACCGAAGCATTCCTTTCTTAATCCTGGTCACAACATCATCTTGCAAACCACACTCTTCTCTTATCACACAATTTTTCACCCTGTCATTCAGATTCAGCCCTAACATACTCCTTAACGACCGCATTTCTACTGAATTTATTCTACTCTCGTGCTTCTTCTGCCATACCCAACTTTCACTACCATACGTTAAAGAAGGGACCAACACAGCATTGTGAATTGCCATACGTGCCTTTTTTGACACATTTTGACTCTTCACAATAGAGTGCAGGGCCCCATTTACTCTGTTTCCTGCGTTCACTCGTCGTTCTATATCCTTATCATATCTCCCATCCCTGCTAAATACGCACCCCAAATATACAAACTCATCTACTTGCTCGATCAACTCCCCTTCTATTCTTATTTCACATATCGTTTTACTTTCATCTCTTTCAAAAACCATAATTTTCGTCTTACTTGCGTTCACTTTCATACCCCTTTCTTTTAATGATCTGTTCATTAATGTAACCATCATTTGCAACTCAGCCGCCGACGACGCAAGAATAACTTGATCATCGGCGTACAAAAGGCATTTGATGGTTAACTCACCCATTCTTAATCCGCATTCTTCAACTTTCAAATTTTGCAAACAACTGTCCATAAATAGGTTGAACAACCACGGGGAAGCCACACAGCCCTGTCTGACACCTTTATGGATGCCAAACCAGTCCGAGTAGACCCCGTTGATCCTAACACAAGCACTCGAGTCCCTATAAAGAGACTCCAATGCCTGTATCAAGCCAGCGCTCAACCCAAATGAGTTCAGTGTTTGCCATAGCACATTCCTATCCACTCTGTCATAGGCCTTCTCCAAGTCCATGAACGCACAAAAAACCTTTTGGTTTTTGGCCAAAAACTTCTCCGCGATCATGCGCATGGAGAAGACTTGATCTGTACATCCCATTCCCTTTCTAAATCCCGCTTGCACATCCCAAATTTTTCCATCGGTTTCTTTCATGACCCTTTCAATTAGTACCTTGGCATACAGTTTTCCCACGATGCTAAGAAGGCTGATACCGCGGTAGTTTTTACAGTCCTGCTGCGACCCTTTTCCCTTATATACTGGGACTATCACGGCTTTGCACCAGTCTCCCGGTACCCGTTTCAGTTCCCAGCATAAATTAAACAAGGTGTGCAGCAGGCCTGCCACCACTTCCTCTCCAGCCCTCAGCATTTCGAGTGAAACTCTATCATATCCGGCAGCCTTACCTGCTTTCATGCTTTTCATTGCTTTCATTATTTCATCTATACTTATATCGCTACCTCCTTCCTCTTCTTTCGGAGTTCCTATTTCATTCAGTTCATACGTTGTCCCCTCACTCGTAAACATGCTTTCAAAATATTCCTTCCATCTCTTTAAACTCAAAACTTCATCATTCAGAATATAGCCATTCTCATCGTATAGTGGAATATATTCTTAGCGGTTTTTATCCTCGTCGTCATCGACCATAGCAGTCTTTTTGACATTGCTAAGGCATTCGATAGAGTCTAGCATGAAGGCCTTATCTATAAATTGTATGACTTAGGCCTTTCTGACTGTCTTGTCCATCTCGTGGCCTCCTACTCGAAGGATCTTACCTTTCGTTTCAGACACGAATGCACGCTACCCTCTCCTCGTCATATTAAAGCGTGTGTCCCTCAAGGCTCCATGCTTGCCTCCCTCTTATACATACTATTCACCAACGACATTCCCATCCCGCGGAATGGTGGCAAACTCACCCTCTTTGCAGAAGAAACTGCCCTCTACCCTAAAGGCAATTCACTGCTACAGATTCAGAACAAGATTCAAAAGTCAGTTCGTGACTTAGGAGCTTGGTTCCAAAAATGGCGTATCGACGCAAACCCGGAGAAGAGCTCTACCGTTTGCTTTGAACATAACCGTAGCCGCCCCACTGCCGTACGGTACAGTACATATTGTCGGAACAAACAGGATCTTAGGAACCCCTGTGCCTTGGTAAACGACAGCCAAATACTTAGGCGTCACCTTTGATGCGAGGCTCACTTTTGAGCCTCATATCAAGAAAGTATCTCGCACTACGCGATTTTACATGGATAGGCTCTACAGCATGTTGGGCAGACACAGTAAAATGTCCTTCCGCAACAAGCGAACCCTATATAAGGTCTGTATACGACCCGTAATGACCTATGCGATTCCCATTTATGCTCATGCTGAACCTAGAATTTCAAATGAAATTCAAACAGTTAAAAACCTCTTCTGTCGTCGGGCTACGAACGCACCCTATCATGTCCGTTACGCCGACCTCCACCGAAACTCAGAGCTCCAGACAATTCAGCGATTCTTAAAATCAATCTGAGAAATTTTTCGAAGCCTCAGAGTTCCACTCAAATCACCTCTTTCACAAAGCAGCTGCCTATCAAGCCCCAATTCCTACTCGCTTTAGTGCCCGCGGGCTGAGAAACTCTCTCTCGAATCCCCTTAACAAACTTTTTTTAAACCTCATCTCGTAATCTGCCTTAGTTAGGCACACTTTTCAGCGGCTACTCGCCGTCGACACCCCGTTTCTCCCAAGGGGGGTCGCGTTCGATATGGCTGAATGATCTTAACAGTTTGTAGCTAATCTCACAGGTGGTGTTTAGTGGATAAGGCACTGAGGTTTCCCGGTGATTCCCACATAACCACGCAGTCGGCTGCGTGTTATGCATGAGCATTCACCACCTCCCTCCGCTGTTTACCGGAGGGTAGCCCTTATTTGCTTCTGGGCACAAAAAAATTTTCAATTCGTTCGAGACTAGCTACAGTTTTAAGATATAAACAAGAAAGATAAACGGTAAAGTAATAGTGAAAGTAAAAGTGAAAGTTATCATATTTCCTATAACAGTTATAGTGTCGACCCTATAAGTTAGGGAATTAAAGAAAGTATATAGTCCTCTAAGTCCAATGTCTATACTGTGACCAAGCGCTGGACCCGTAAACTTAGGCGTCAACCACTTTTTCTTTTAAGAAAGAATCAAAGATGTTTTAGAGGTACAGATACCGTGTTGCTAACACATCGCACCGTTCACAATGACGCCAGTTTTTGATTCATGTGTGCGTTTGTACCACGTGACGCGTATATCTTACGTACCATGGCTGCATTAGTGTGCGTGACTTCGGTAAGAATAGTGCGAATCGATTGCCCAAAATTTTGGGAGATTTTATATTTCATTCATATTGACATACCTGAGTGTAAAATATGTGTGCGAGGCGTGTGCATTTGTGTGCGTATGTGAATGGGGATATACACACACAAGGGATATGGGTGGTTATGTGTGTTTTATGTAGGTACGAAAATCGCACTAAAATAGTGAAGATAAGTAATAAAACCTAGATATAACTATGTACCTAGATATAATTAATGTAATAGTTAAAATAAATGAAAATCACATTAGATATTAATGTATATATATATATATATATATATATATATATATATATATATATATATATATATATATATATATATATATATATATATAAAGTAATACACTTCCGTACCTTAAAACCCAAAATATTGCCGCTAAGACATTAATTGTTTTTAATCTTAAGTAAAATGACGTCCAAAAGTAAGTTTGGTTAAGTATTACCTTCGGGCAAGAGATAGCAAATGTTTATTTTTTTTAATTGATATATCGATCGATACAGTTTCATGACTAGATCAAATCATTGCGTGTCAACAATCAATCAATTAAATCCTGCTTCGGAAGACGATAAAAGATTGTGTGTTTAAAGGCTACATTTTGTAATGTAAAACTTATAAGTAAATAAATAAAAAAAACATCTAAAAACAACGTTGACTGTGTATAAGTGTCCTTAACATGAAACTGAATTGAACATTATATTATAATAATATACCAAACAATCATCATCATCATTACAGCCCTTCACAAGTCCACTGCTGAACATAGGCCTCCCCAAAGTAATGCCACAAAGCACGGTCCTGAGCCACCTGCATCCATCGACTTCCTGCATAACTTACCAGGTCGTTACTCCATCTAGTGGGGGTCACCCTACACTACGCCTACAGGTACGAGGCTGCCACTCGAGAACATTTCTTCCCCATCGGTTATCGGTTCTTCGAGCTATATGGCCGGCCCATTGCCACTTCAGCTTACTAATCCGTTGGGCTTTGTCGATCACTCTGGTTTTACTGCGGATATCCTCATTTCTGAGTCTATCACGCAGAGAAACTCCGAGCATAGCCCTCTCCATAGCTCGCTGAGCGACCTTGAGCGTCCTCATACGGCCAGTAGTAAAGGACCACGTCTCAGATCCGTAAGTCATCACTGGCAACACGCACTGGTTGTACAATCTAGTTTTTAGAGATTGAGGTATACTTGACGAGAAGATATGTCGTAATTTCCCTAACGCTGCCCAGCCGAGTTGAATCCGTCGATTGAACTCTCGGTCGAAGTTGGACTTACCTAGTCGGACTATTTGTCAACAACTTCGAGCATAGTGCTCCCAACAACTACCGGCATAGGTGTGACAGAACATTAAACATGATCTTTGTTTTGTCCATGTTCATCTTAAGACCTATCCGTTGGGAGGCACTATTGAGGTCATTGAGCATAGTGCTTAAGTCCTCTAGCGATTCTGCCATAAGGTCTACATCGTCGGCAAATCGAAGGTGAGTGATGTACTCGCCATTGATGTTAATACCGTATCCTTTCCAGTCCAGTAGCTTGAAAACGTCTTCCAATGAAGCGGTGAAGAGTTTCGCGGATATAACGTCACCCTGTCCTACACCTCTCTGCAGTTGGATAGGTTTCGAGCTCTGTACTCGGATAGCCATCGTAGCCTTACTGTACAAACACTTTAGCACTTCGATATACCGACAGTCAACTTGGCACCGCTGAAGGAACTGGAGCACCGCCCAAATTTCGATGGAATCAAAGGCTTTCTCAGAGTCCACATACGCCAGGCAAAGTGGCAAATTGTACTCTTCAGTCATCTGTACAATCTGCCGAAGGGTATGTATGTGGTCAATGGTACTGAAGCCTTTTCGGAAACCGGCTTGTTCGGGAGGCTGGAAGTCGTCGAGTCTGCGTGCGAGACGATTCGTAATGACTCTCAAAAACAGCACGTAGATGCGGCTCAGAAGGGAAATCGGTCTGTAGTTCTTCAAGGAAGCGTTGTCGCCTTTCTTAAAGAACAAGACCGCCGCACTTCTGCTCCACGCCTCTGGAGTAGTGCCACCGTGGAGGACGGAATTGAAGAGCTTCTGAAGGACTTCAAGTACCGGTGTTCCACCCGCTTTCAGAAGCTCCGCTGTAATTCCATCCTCGCCTGGGGCCCTGCCGTTTTTAAGGTGCTGGAGAGCCATTCTAATCTCGCTTAGACTGACGTCCGGGATATCATCGGAATAGTGTCGGATAAGACTTGCTCTTGGATCGTTACTCACACTTGCGTGTGGCTCCAACGATGATGTGTACAGCTGCCCATAGAACCTCTCAATCTCACTCAAAATCTCAGGTGTTCCGGAAACGATGCTGCCACACTCAGTCTTCAGCTTTGACAGTTGGCTCTTACGGGCAGACAGATCTCTGGCAAAGACTTTGGAGCCCTGGTTCCGCTCGATCGCTTCTTTAATACGAGCAGTATTAAAGTTGCGTAAGTCTCGCCGCATGCATTTGGAGATCTGTCTGTTCAGTTCCCTGTATGCTGTCAAATCTGTTGACGATTGCAGCCTCATCTCCCGTCTAACAGCCATGAGATTAAGAGTGTGATCGGAGAGTTTTTGTGTTCTTCTGCGGTGGTTCTTGCAGAACTTAGCTCCGACCGCATGGACAGTTTCCACGAGCTTGTCATTCATATCGTCCACTGCATTGCAATCCTGTAGGCACTAAAAGCGGTTGTGTAACTCGAGCTGAAAGTTTTCGGGAGTCTGGATTAGAGCACGAGGGGGACGAAGCGTTGACTTCATTAGACGAGACCTCTCCAACTTAACGTTTAGGTTCAGTGTGCCTCTAACCATTCGGTGATCGCTGCCAGTTTTCACCCTTGCGATCACTGAGACATCACTGAACTGTTGGCGTCTGGTCGTCATAATGAAGTCAATCTCATTTTTTGTCGAACCGTCGGGGCTCGACCAGGTCCACTTCCTGTGGGGCCGCTTCTGGAAGAAAGAGTTCATCATAAAGAGTCCCTCTTTCTCCATTAAGTCGGCCAGCTGCTGGCCCCTTCGGTTCCGTTGCCCTACTCCAAATTTCCCTAACTTCAGCTCACCGCTTTCTCTTGTGCCTAGTTTTGCGTTGAAGTCTCCCATCAACACCGTTAGTGGGTTTTGGAAGAATGCATGGCTTTGGAAATATCCTCATACATTTCCTCCACCTCCTCATCGGGATGTGCCGAGGTTGGTGCGTAAACCTGTATGACCTTCAGCGAATACCGTTTGGTGATTCTGAGTATAAGGTACGCGACCCTCGTCGACACACTCCCAATATTTACAACGTTGTTGACGAGAGACTTGTGGACGATAAATCCGACACCTCCTTGGGACAGATGGTCGCCCTCCCGGTGATAGAACAAGTTGCCGGATTCGAGAATCGCCGTGTCCTCCCCCTCTCTTCGGACCTCGGATAATCCTATAATACTCCAGCGCAACTTGTCTATCTCTTCTTTCAGCTCCAGGATCTTCTCGTCAGTCCTCAGTGTGCGTGCGTTAAATGTTGCCAGGTCGAGTCGTCGTAGGTGGCAACCGAACCTCCACCGGAGATTCTTAGCACCCCCTGCCGAGCCGTTACCATGGTCGCCACAGTAGCCAGGAATAGCGGGGCCGCCGGGGACTGGGGGACGTCTATGTTCATGGGGGGTATATTGCCATAGCTGCCACGCTTGGCGAGCGGGTTGGCAACCGCAGTTTTTTTTTATCGTACAGTTGCTGTTATCTGGAAGATGCTGCTGCCCATCTCCTGCCTGTTTCCCTCTGTCGCCTTTTACGACATCCACGGGAAGATATGGGGTAGTGGATATTCTTAACCGCCACTACACACAAACAATACAATAACATAATTATATAACAAATATTAATATAGCAAATAATAATATAACATAATTATTATAATAATATAATTTAATCACACAACTAAAGCCCTCATTAGTAATGTAACAGTAAAAGAATTTTCAAAATCAGTCAAGTAATTTGCGAGATAAGCCAAATAAAACATATTCATAGAAAGTAGTGACATCTTTAATAAAATACATCCTACGCTAGACATCTTTAATTATACATAACATTCTAGTGGTAAAAGAATTTTCAAAATCGGTCAAGACCTGTACGAGTTAAGCTAAAAAACATATTCATTGATGGTTGTGCCTCCTATGTTAAAATACATCCTACGTTTCACAGTCAGATTTTATCGCGTTTAATTTGAATTTGAATTATTTTTATTTTTTATTCCCGACGTTTCGGGTGCTTTCCACTCATGGTCACGGGGGACTGAGGTGACTGGCGTCCCGATGTCATTGTTAAACCTGGAGTACCTTCAGCTTTTTTAATTATTGTTTATGGTCCGATTTATACAAAATGAACTGACTATGTCTTGAGGTCTTGCAGTGGTATGCTTGGGTTTAGTTTTAATTTTATTGATTATAGGGTCCCAAGCAGGTGGTAGTACCCAGCTTCCTTCTTTATTGAAATTAGGATGTTTTTTAATTTCAATAGCCTCACGTATCATCCTTGGTAGAAATCGGTGTTCTTTCGCGAGGGTTTGTGGTCTATCAAATCTGAATAGTTGGTGCCGTCGAGGATATGATTACATACTCCGGACTTTCCGGAACGTTGATGGTTCACATCAGCTATATGTTCCTTTACGCGGTGAAGGTGAGGCAAATCCCGTTAATGAAGTACAGACCTTTCAAGCAGGGCGTTATGTCAGCAGTAACGAGTAACGAGGCAGCGTGGCATCTCCTTGGCTTCCCTTTACACGAAAGGCACCCAACAGTTACTCACCTTTCTGTGCACTTAGAAAATGGAGAGCGTGTATATTTCACCGAAAGAAATTTCCAAGAAAGAATTGCATCACCGCCAAAAACTACACTTATAGCCTTCTTTGAACTTTGTCAAACCGACCCCTTTGCAAAAACGTTGTTATATTCTGAAGTCCCCCGCTATTATACTTGGAACACATCTAGGAAGGAGTGGAAACGCCGTATTCAAGGCGCGCCTGCTGCAAATTGGCCCAGTGTAAAGTCATTAGATGCCCTTGGTCGTGTGTATACCGTCCATGTAACTAATTTTGAATATTTCTGTTTACGATTGCTGCTGCACTATGTTCGGGGTTCTACAGGATATAAAGATCTTAAAACTGTCAACGGTCAGGAATGCACAACTTATAGAGAAGCATGTGGAGCTCTGCATCTTTTAGAAAACGATAATCACTGGGATGAAACCATGGAGAAAGCTGAGCAGTGCCAGTCACCAGCCAAAATTAGAGATATTTATGCAACTCTCATATCATCTTGCGGGCTATCTAATGCGTATGAATTGTGGGAGAAATATAAAGAGTACATGGCGGAAGATATTTTGCGAAGGTTACAGCAAACACACGCGAACATGACATACAATGAACACATTTATAATGAAGCACTTGGAAAAATTTGAGATAAAGTAATGACAATGGTAGGCAAAAAATTAAGCGACTTTGGAATGATAAGCAAACAACCGAAAATGAACTAAGTGATGAAATTATACGTGAAACAAACTACGATATAGCTTTGCAGCAACAAGTAGACTAATTTGTACCCCGTTTGCTTCTCGAACAAAAACGAGGTTTTGACAAAGTATTAGGACAAATTGAATCTGGAAATGGTGCACTTTTTTTTTAAGATGCCCCTGGAGGAACTTTGAAGACATTTTTGTTAAATTTATTATTAGTGAAAGTACGGAAAGATAAAAACATTGCTGTGGCCGTAGCTTCCTCCGGTATAGCCACCACGCTGCTAAACGGGGCCGCACGGCACATTCTGTTTTAAAACTCCCTCTAAATCTAGCCCAGGAAGAATCGCCGATCTGCAACTTTAGCAAAAATAGTGCACGAGGTATAATGCTACGACAATGCAAATTTTTAGTGTCGGACGAAAGTACAATATCGCATAAAAAGCTGTAGAAGCACTAAATCGAACGCTCCCGGATTTGCGCAGCAATACCGATGTAAAGGGAGGAATGGTGGTTTTACTGGCTGGTGACTTTCGCCAAACTTTACCTGTCATTCAAAAGGGCACACCTGTAGATGAAATTAAAGCATGCCTCAAGTAGTCTATTTTATGTAACAAGGTGACAAAATTCAGTTTAACTACGAATATGAGAGTGCATTTGTATAATGATATCAATGCTGGAAACTATGCTGACACACTATTAAAAATTGGCGATGGGCGGTTGGAAACGGATGCTGAGGGCTGCGTTAAATTGACGAGAGATTTTTTTTAATTTAGTACAGAGTCATTCCGAATTAATTGCGAGCGTTTATTCAGATTTAACGAACAACATGCATGAAGGCAAATGGTTATGTGAAAGGGCGATTCATGCACCAAAAAATGAGAGCGTTAACAAAATAAATTCAGATATATTAAGCGAAGTAGCAGGAGAAATAACAGAGTATTTGTCAGTAGACACAGATATGGACACAGAACAGAGCAATTCATATCCCGTGGAGTTTCTAAATTCTCTAGAGTTTTCAGGTATGTCCTCACATAAGCTTCAATTAAAATTAGGCGTCCCAGTCATACTTATGCGAAATTTAGATTCTCCTCGGTTATGTAATGGGACAAGGCTGCGTGTAACACATCTTGGATGGAACATAATCGGTGCTTCAATTTTGACAGGTGTAGGAAAAGGTGAAAATGTTACTATACCACGGATTTCTATAATTCCCACAGATTTTCCTTTTCAATTCAAAAGGTTGCGGTTCCCTATTGAGCTCAGTTTTGAAATGACAATTAATAAAGCGCAAGGGCAAACGTTACAGGTAGCGGGTGTCAACTTAGAAAAACCGTGCTTCTCTCATGGTCAGCTGTACGTAGCATGTTCGCGTGTGTCAAATGCCTAGAATCTGCACATTCTTTCCCCGAATGGAAAAACATATAACATTGTGTACAGTAGCGTCTTAATATAGTGTTCAGTTAATTTTCTTTTCAAAATTTCCACAATCAATTAGTCAGAATTCCCACAGATCTTCCTTTTCAATTCAAAATTTCCTATTAAGCTCAGTTTCTTTTCAATTCCAAATGCTGCACCTCTGACGGACCTATTAAGCTCAGTTTCCTTTCAACTCAAAAGGCTGCATCTCTGACGGAACTTTTATTTGGATCAGTTTCCTTTCAATTCAGGAAACTGCATCTCTGACGAATCAATTTAGCTCATTTTCTTTTCAAAAGTCTGCATCCCTGACGGATAATTATGCTCAGTTTCCTTTAATTAAAAAATATCCCATTTCCATTTAGTATAAACAGGCTATTTTCATGCTTTTCTATACGCTGCGTTTCAAAACATTTAAATAGGCTGACGAATCAATTTTGCTCAGTTTCCTTTTAATGGATGCATCTCTGACAAATCTATAAAACATAGTTTTCTTTCAATTTAAAAAGCAATGCAGAGTTCATTTCCCAGTGACTAAATAAGTTTAATAAAAAAACAGTCCGTCTGAATAAGTTAATCTATAATGGAAGGCTTACACGAGTTAAACTCAGGAAAGTAGTGTCTTGGAAATATATCTTATCATGTCTTCCTGTTAATTTTTCTTATAAATATATATCAACTGTACTAATATGTATCTGTGATGACTAAAAAAACCCGCAGAATAAACTAAAAACTAAAACTCTGAGTAGCTCAGGAAGCTGTAGTTATTGGCGTGGTAGTATTTGTAACAAGAAAATCCGTCATCAAATCATATTAACTAACATATTGCATTGGATCAATGATCAAGCAATATGCCGGTCTTATATCTCGAAATAATAGAAAATTAATTTGGACGAAGGTATCTCGAACTTACGAGACATGAAGAACATGTAAATGACTACATTTACAGTAAAGTCATGATTAGTTGCAAGAATAATAATGGTGAGTAATATAAAACATAAAAAAACATGTATTTTTTACGAAACGTATATTCCAAAAAATTAAACCACTTCTCGTTACAAATACGGAAGCTGAAAGCAACGAAAGCTCTGACGAAATAATTTTATTTACGAAAGTAAAATAAAACGTACCCTGTTAATGTTCACAAAGAGACGTCTAAAATAATCAAATAAGAATGTTGTCTTCACTTATAATGTTTGCAAAATCTAATCCACTCTTTGAATCCCGAACCAAAAGCTTCGTATCTAAGATTTATTTATTTATTTATTATCCACTATACAATTATCTTTACAGGTTTATCACCTAATGCGATAATGTAGACAACTATTTTACCAACTCCAACTACACAGTTACAAGCTAATAATTTTCGATTATAGATATGTACTTATTGCTATTTCAAACACGTATCTATATCACAGAAGGACCATAACTAATTTCAAATAGAGCTCTTACTATGAACCCACCCGATGATACGGAGGGCGCGCGTAAAGGGCGCTTCAATCACCAGCTTAGTGTAGTTACCACACGTATCTGTCCGGAACACATATGCGCACTTGTTGCAATACGTCTGGATTGTGAATCTTTCCCCTCATCACCATAAAGATATATGAAACAAGCGCTAAATTCCTCCTAATCTTTAGCTCATTGTATCCTACCATACCTAAGGTGAATAAGGTAGGATACTTATTTAGGTAAAATGGGTATACTCCATACATTTTTTGATATAAATATCTAATAAATATATTCTGCACTCTCTCCAACATGATACTATACTTAGTCTCATGTGGAGACCAGATGACCGCGTTAAATTCTAATTGGCTCCTCACTAAAGAATTATATAATGCAATAACAGCCTTTATATTAGTGAAGTCCCTAGCTACCCGTAGTACGAATCCCAAATTTCTGTAGGCTTTCTTACAGATTTTGGTTATATGCTCTCCAAATTCTAGTTTAGAGGAAAAATTAACCCCTAGATCTTTGACTTTTGACACTTTCGCTATTGGTGCCCCGTTAACCTGGTATTGGTACGTAACTGGAGATAGTACACGGCTGAAGGTCATAGTTATGCACTTCGTGATGTTAAATTGTAACTTATTATGTTTGCTCCAGGCTACCACCCTATCTATATCTTGTTGTAACTTTTGGCAATCCTCTCTGTTCCTCACAGCAAGATACAGTTTCAGGTCATCTGCAAATAGAGTACAATGAGCATCTTTGACCACCGTTGGAAGGTCATTTATCATCAATATGAATTGCAATGGACCGAGATTGCTGCCCTGACTTACTCCGGACCTAGTTAAATAGTTTTCTGACCTACACCCCGCATATTCTACATACTGCTTTCTGTTCCGCATATAACTAGCAAAAAATGTTAGTAAATGGGGAGTAAATCCTACACCCGCCAGTTTTGTGAGCAGTATGTCATTATCCACGAGGTCGAAAGCTTTTTTGTAATCCAAGAAAGCTACATCTACCTGTCCTCCAGCATCCACTTCAGGTACAATGTAATTCATATAATTAATTAGGTTGCTGGTGGTGCTCCTGTCGGGTATAAAACCGTGTTGCTCGTCTGAAAGCTGTACATTAACTTGCGAGAAGATGCTCTTGTGTACTGCAGCCTCCAGTACTTTAGCTGGTGTCGAAAGCACTGCAACCGGCCTATATTGGTCCACGTTTGATGCTGACTTTCCTTTTGGTACTGGGACTACCTTGGTTGTTTTCCATCTATCTGGAAACACTGCCTCCGCCAGGCACTGATTAAATATGTAGAGAAGTGGCTTACCAAGTACTAGTCTACAGTCTTTGAAAATGTGGGGCGGTTTGCCATCGGGTCCCGTTGACTTTTTTGGCTTGAGTTTTTGCAGAGCTTTACTTCATCAAGCTTTAGTTGTTCTAAGTGTACCCTAGCCGCTCCATTCTTACCACCAGCCTGATTCACTGCCGCCTCCACGTCAAGCTTAGACATCTTAGGGCTAAATACCGAATAAAAATACTGAGAAAACTCAGAAGCACACTGCTCACTAGTAAGTACCTTATCATCTTTTAAAATCTTGCGTGGACTTCTGCTGTCTTTTTTTTGAGTTAATGTAAGCCCAAAACGCCTTTGGATTTTCCTGAAACTCACTCTGCATCCGGTCTTTATAATTTTTGTACGTGGAGTTTATTAAATATTTTACATACGTTCTACACTTAGCAAACGCCTCATAATCGGCCCCTGATTTGCTAACCTTAAACTGCCTATGAAGCCTAGCTTTTAATTGTATGTTGCGAATAATGTCTATCGTGAACCACTCAGGGTAACTGTACTCCGAGTTTACACGTCTTCGCTTTTTCCTTGGCACGCAGTCATCCATAACTTTGTTTAAAACCTCATAAAAATAATCTAAACTATTATTTACATCTAACATGTACATTGGCATCCAAACTATGGCCGCTATTAACGAATACATTAACGGAAAGTTTGCTTTATAGAAGTTCCATCCAGTATGCGTCTGATTGCTCCCCTCAGACTCAGCTAGCAGTGGCGCGGGCGCGGGCTGCCCGCCGTACCGCTCACGCCCCCGCTGCACCACAATGGCGAGCGGAGGATGATGTGGGTCGGGCGGCACGATTGGTTCAGCCGCGCGCACCTCCAACTCTTCTTCCACTGAACGCGTGCTCAAAACAAGATCTAATTGTCGTTCATTGCAATTTTCTATTTTGTTGTACTGGGTGAATTCACAATATGTGCAAAAGTACTCAAAATGATTGCGAACATTTGTTGCACCACAATGGCGAGCGGAGGATGATGTGGGTAGGGCGGCACGATTGGTTCAGCCGCGAGCACATCCAACTCTTCTTCCACTGAACGCGTGCTCAAAAAGATCTAATTGTCGTTCATTGCAATTTCCTATTTTGTTGTACTGGGTGAATTCACAATATGTGCTAAAGTACTCAAAATTAATTGCGTACATTTGTTGAGCTAGAATATAAATTAAAATCGCCTATCACTATTAAATCATTGTAGCCATCACGATAATTTTCTATTATATTTAACAACAACATGTATTCATTATCACCACAACTCGGTGGAATGTATACTACACACAACACAAACATGAACTTATTTTGTTGATAAACCGCAGCGCTAACCAGTTCAAATGCGTGACCTTGAATACGTACATCGTTCAGGGTATTTAGTTCCCGCAGCTTGTATTCTGGTGTGTACATTAAACACGCACCACCCTGCTTGCGTCTGTCTGCCCGATCACATCGATAGATAGTTCGCTCTCGTTAAAGTGTCGCCTTTATTGAGTTGAGTCTGGAAGTAATAAGAAAAAAACGTGAATAAACAAACCTTGAAGAGAAATTGAGCTGAAATCGAAAGAAATCCAAGAATTAGTGTGAACATAAAAGTAATACGAGTTGTAAAACGCGTACGTTTTTTTACAGTGGTTTAATACAAAACCCTACCTCCAACTTTGAATAAAGTACATATAAAAAGGTCAAAACAGACCCTACAACTAACACGCTTAAAACAACTAGCGATTTAATAAAGAAATACTCCGAAAAATTAGATCTCGACGTGAATTCGCTAATACCATCATGTGCCAAACCACCGAGGTTGTATGGGTTACCGAAGATACACAAACCAAACGCTCCACTACGTCCCATAGTGAGTCAGATCGATTCACCTACTTATAAGCTGGCACAATACTTAGCAAAAATACTATCACCACTGAGAGGACATACCAGAGCACACACAAAGGACTCGTACCATTTTGTGAGTGAGATAAAAGACCTACATCTCGCTAACAATGAAACTATGGTCAGTTTTGATGTTCAGTCACTATTTACATGCTTACCTATTGTTGACTGCATCTCAATTGTAACTAGGAAGCTAAAAGAAAATAACATGCCTCAAGAATATGCAATACTACTTGGACATTGCCTCACATCTGGCTATCTAATGTGGAAGGAGGAGTTCTACAAGCAAGTAGATGGTGTGACGATGGGCTCATCTGTGTCTCCCATAGTCGCCGACATATTCATGGAGGACTTTGAGGAGAAAGCCCTTCTTACTGCTCCTGTAAATCCAAGGTTCTGCAAGTGGTACGTAGACGACACTTTCACAATTTTATCATCTGACAAAGTAACTGCATTTTTAGACCACCTTAACTCCATAAACTCTAAAATAAAATTCACAATGGAGTTAGACGCAAATAATTCTTTAGCCTTCCTAGATGTTTTAGTCATCCGAAATCCTGATAACACTATTGGTCACACTGTATGTAGGAAAAAGACCCATACCAACCGAAATCTAAATGGTGAATCTCACCATCATCCTTCACAGTTAGCTACCGTGGGTAAATCTCTGTTTCAGAGAGCACGAGGGATCTGTGACAGAAAACATCTGGCCGCGGAGCTTCAGCACGTCAAGCAAGTAAGACAAAAGCTTCGGGTCTCGCGCCTACGTCACAGTGAACGATTGAAGCCGGCCACAGTCGAGCGCGCGCCTGCTCTACTATCATATGTCAGAGGAGTAACGGACAAGATTGGCTACATCTTGAAGCGAGCGTCCATTAAAACATACTACAAGCCACTGAAGAAGATTAGTCAATTTTTACCATCCATCAAATGTAATATTTCTCTACAAGATGCAGGTGTGTACAAGCTAGATTGTGAATGTGGTCTCTCTTACATAGGTCAAACAAAGAGATCTATAAAAACCCGCGTGAAGGAACATATAGCTGACGTGAAGCATCGACGCTCCGGGAAGTCTGCAGTCTGTGAACATGTTCAAGATCGTCCCCACCATTACATTAGATTTGATAAACCACAAATTCTCGCAAAAGAACACCGATTCCTACCAAGGATGATACGCGAGGCTATTGAAATTAAAAAAACATCCAAATTTCAATAGAGAAGATGGTTGGGTGCTACCATTTGCTTGGAATCCTATAATTAACACAATTAAACCCAAACCCAAGCATACCACTGCAAGACTTCATGATACTATAAGCTCGTTTTGCGTAAATCGGACCAAAAGATTAATATTCAAAAACTGAAGGTAGCCGGATTAACGATGATATAGGGACGTCAAACATCTCAGTCCCCCCCGTGACCATGGTTCCTGTAAAGCACCCGAAACGTCAGGATAATAATAAAAATAAATTAAAGTAATTAAACGCGATGAAATTCGTAAATATTAGTTTTATTCAATTTGTAGTGTTCGCGTAAATTTAAGAAATCATTACCTACCTCCAACTTTTGGCAATGACATATGTACTGCATGCTTATTACTGACAAATTGTTTATGAGTTACTAGAATGTTTGATTTATATCCATAAGCCACCTCTTTTGATACCCACGGTACGCCAATAGGAGTGGGTGATGGGACTTTTAGAAGCTGCCAAGCTTCTGAAAGTCCCATCCCATCACCCACTTCACACACGTCTCGATGTTGTTCCATTCATCCATCAATTGCAATTATTAATAAATATTTTATAATATTATGTTATTAATTTTTAATATCATTATTTAAAAATATGTTACTATAAAGTGTTGTGTGGCCCCGATTTAATGGAGCGGGGGTGCGAAGAATCTCCGGAAAGAAAACTGGCGACGAGGTTCACCACCCGTCACGTTCTGTCTCCCGGAGCGGCGAAAAGTGGATTGCGGAAGCCCGTCTGACTACGTTGAATGTATGTGGAGTAATAAAAGATAAGATGGATAAAGTATGCGATATGATGTATGATAGAGGAGTAGATATGTTATGTGTAAATGAGACGAAACGGAAAGGAAAGGATGTCACTATGCATGATACTTATACCACATACTGGTCTGGTATAAACGAGACCGAGTGGGCATGCCAGGGAGTAGATATCATCCTTTCAGAAAGAATGGGTCAATGTGTGAAAGAATATGAATGTGTAAGCCCGAGACTGCTATCGATACGATTGAAAGTGGGCTTAAAAAAGTTGTTTGTGCTAGGAGTCGACGCCCCAGACATGTCGAAGTCCACTTGTACTCGAGAGCAGTTTTGGGAGATGATAAGAATCGTGTTAAGGAAGTGTAAGGGAAATTAAAATATTGTTAAGCTAGGAGATTTTATTGAAAGTGTTGGGGTGAAGAGTCTTGGTTATGAAAGGATATTGGGAACGTTTTGTGAAGAAAGTACAAATGAGATTGGTGAAAGCAGACTCACCGTACCTATCTGTGAAAAGAATATTTTTGTGACGAACACTTTTTTCGTCATTGAAAGATTTACATGTATACTTGGAAAAAAGGCGATAATAGAAGCATGATAGATTTCATAATTGTGGATGATTGTGTCAGATACAAGAGTTTACCGGGGGCCAAAGTAGGGACGGCTCATTACTTGGTTCTATATCGAATTAATGGTCCATTCAGACGTTGGCCGCATCGGACTTCTGTGTCTATAACTGCGTTACAGCGTATTAGAATAGAGACGTTACAAGATGAAAATGAGAAAAACAAGTACAAATGTAAACTGAAAGAAAATATAAGGGGTTGGGATAAATTGTGCATGAATGAGTTAAACTTGGAGAATGTATAAAAAATATTAAGAAAGATTTAGAATGAATGCTATAAGAGACGAGAATGGATGTATTCTGAGTGAAGAAATTTCCAGTTTAAAGAGATGACTTCCAACCGCCCAAACAAGCCGGATTTCGAAAAGGCTTCAGTACCATAGACCACATACATACCCTGCGGCAGATTGTACAGAAGTCCGAAGAGTACAATCTGCCACTTTGCCTGGCGTATGTAGACTATGAGAAAGCCTTTGATTCCGTCGAAATTTGGGCGGTGCTACAGTCTCTTCAGTGGTGCCAAGTTGACTGTCGGTATATCGAAGTGCTGAAGTGTTTGTACAGGAGGACTACGATGACTATCCGAGTACAGAACCAGAGTACGAAAACCATCCAACTGCAGAGAGGTGTAAGACAGGGTGACTTTACATCCCCGAAACTCTTCACCGCTGCATTGGTTTTCAAGCTACTGGACCGGAAAGTATACGGCATTAACATTAAAGGCGAGTACATCACTCATCTTCGATTTGCCGACGATATAGTCATTATGGCAGAATCGCTGGAGGACTTAAGCACTATGGTCAATGACCTCAATGATGTCTCCCATCGGATAGGTCTTGAGATGAACATAGGCAAGACAAAGATCATGTTTAATGTCCATGTCACACCTATGCCGATAGTTGTTTGGAGCACTATGCTCGAAGTTGTTGACGAGTACGTACATGCAATAAAGTCCCTTTATAGGATCTCTAGTGCTTGTGCTAGGATCAACGGGGTCTACTTGGACTGGTTTGGCATCAATAAAGGTGTCAGGCAGTGCTGTGTGGATGTTCAGCGTGGATGTTCAACTTATTTATAGACAATTGTTTGGAAAATTTGAAAGCTAAAATATGCGGATTAAGAATGGGTGAGTTAACCATCTAGTGGCTTTTTAACGCCGATGAACAATTTATTTTTGCGTCGTTGGCGGGCGAGTTGCAAATGATGGTTACATTAATAAACAGGTTTTTAAAAGGGTATGAAAGTGAACGCAATCAAGACGAAAGTTATGATTTTTGAAAGAGAAGAAAGTAAAACGATATGTGAATTAAGAACCGAAGGGGAGTTGATCGAGCAAGTAGATGAGTTAGAATATTTGCGATGTGTATTCAGCAGGGATAAGAGATATGATATGGACATAGAACGACGAGAGAGACTATTTTGAAAGGTCAGAATGTGCAAAAAAGGCACGTTTGGCAATTCAGTGCTGTGTTAGTCCCTACTTTAACGTATGGTAGTAAAAGTTGGGTGTGGCAGAAGAAGCGCAAAAGAAGAATAAATGCATTAGAAATACGATCGCTAAGGAGTATGTTAGGGCTAATTCCGAAAGAAAGGGTTAGAAATTGTGTGATAAGAGAAAAGTGTGGTTCGTAAGATGGTGCTGTGACCAAAATTAAGAAAGGAATGCTGAAATGGTTTGGTCCTGTAGAAAGAATGAATGAGAAAAGGTGACAAAGCAAATTTAAGTTGCAGAAGTGAATGGAAGAGTCGGAAAGGGACGTTGCTGATATATTAAAAATGGGTAACATTCGGTATACTCTTTATCGACGAACGTGTCTGCGCAGGTATATGAATGTGGAGGAGGCGAGAGAGGTGTGTCAGAATCATGCCAAATGGAAGTCTGTACTCTCTGCCTATCCCTCTGGGTGACAGGCGTGAGTGTTTATGTATGTATGTATGTATAATATTGTATGAAATTTTATAAATAAATACATAAATAAGTCATCTTAACCGTGCATCCAAACTAAGAAAGCGTAAAATGCAACGCTTATAGGATTAATATTATATAATAATTAATGCTTAATAGGAATATGTCGCGTTCTTTTTTTCTGTAGATGCCGAAAAGATCAGAGTAACGTCTGCCGGGCCAGTTAATGTCGTCATACAATATTATAACCGCAAATAAAGTTGTTATTTGCCTACATTTTATTCCATGCTATGATCAACCTAGATTCAGCAATGATTTTGCGGCAACACAAGAAAGTGCCACCTTTCCCTCTTAACCGCTGTCATTAGCTTACCACAAAGTATGCGGTTACGTAGATATAGGAAACGCAAGGGGCTAATAGCACTTTACTTTGGAAATTGTGCATTATTTTATGTAAGATATTATTAATTTATGTTCTTTAATATTCATGTCAAGTTTTAAAATTTAAAAACAAAATTGTTCAAATCTATTCTAAGTAAAAGTAATATTATAAAAAGAGGATATTTGCCACGGTCTTCACGCTTGGCCAGCGGTTGGGAAACCGCAGTTTTTTAGTGTTAGTCGTAATTACGAAGACGTTGCTGCCCATCTACTGATTTGTTGCCGTCTGTCGTCCGTCTCTTACGACACCCACAACACGAAATGGGTTAGTGCTAGTTTTACATTGCGACTACACGGTAACGAAGTTTCAGAGAGCATTATGGAACAATTAGCTCACCACACTTCTCCAGGATGTGTCGACTTGTCTAAAAATATTTTGCTTTTTTTATAGGATAGGGTGACAAACGAGCACACAGTCCACCTGATGGTACGTAGTTGCTGCGGCCCATAGACATCTACATCTATCCTCGATTAGGAATCAAAATACAGATGCGTTGTCACTCGTGAGGACTAAGATAGAATGCCTCGTTTCCAGTAAAAAGTGTCTCTGGGTCTCAGGGTGCTGCCGATAATGTGGTAAATCTTTACTTAAAAGCAAATAGGTAACAATTTCAATGGTACTGGTATTCTAATGGTGCCATGGCGGCTGATTGTCACGGCCGCCGTGACCATGAGTGCTGCATTAATACGACAAAAATTCGTATAATCATTTAACGTGTAGCGTTGGCTTAAATATAATAAGTCATTACTTCATGAGAGAATTGTTTTTCAAATCTAAACAAAAGCTTCTAGAATTAATTATTGTGGCCCTAAAGATTATAGTCCAAGCAGAGCTAAGCGTTAGTAAATATATCAGACCCTCATTATACCCCAAGGAATGTGCCAATAATAATATCATGCGACGAAAATAAGCGCATGTAGAGGATGGAAATGATAACACGGGCTTTTGTGTTTTATGGTAATTTTATTTAAACATGTATAACGATTTATTTTTTACCAAGTAGTGAAAGAAATAAAATTTATATATTTTCGATAGTCTTATACAATATAAAAATATTGCAAAAGTAAATACACCTTAAGATACAATCAGATGTTATGTAATTTATTTACTTTTTTTGGTTAAAACTACTTTTACGGATTTTATCGCGTTTATTTCCAGTACCCATGATAGGTGCTGGACGTAAACATAACGGAAATTAAAAATAAAAGTAATTAAAAGCAAAAATAAACGCGATAAAATCCATAAAAGTAGTTTTAATCATGTGTAGTGTTCGCGTAAATATAAGAAATTATTACTTTTTTTGGGATAAGGATTGACTCAGATACTTGTTCACAAACATTTATTTAATTTATTAATTTAAGCGTAAATGAATGTGAATGATACGGTTTTGCGTTACTGGTCTGTTTTGTAGTTATTAATATGATATAAATTATTATATAAGATAACATACTGTGATAAAGCCGTGAGGAAATACCGGTGATTTAAAAGTAAATAAGTTAAAATAAATATCAATGAAATGAGTACCTTTGTAAATCCCAGTCTCAATTTTTTTACAGTTTCACCGAAGGACTTTTATCTTACTTCATTTTACTTAAATCGCAAGTATAAAATAAATATTTATTTGTTTTAATATTACCACATAATGTATACGTAAAGCCATATAAATCAAGATAAAAATAAAATTTTATACTGCTGAAACGAAGTTATGTACATACGTGGGAGGTTTAAAGAGTTTCCGATCTAGATAACGATAAAGATACAAGACATTTTTTATTAAAATTTATTTTTATATTTCTACAGTTACAGTCTCCTTGTACTATTTCTACTCTACTCTACACACTTCTCCCAGCGATGCTCCCATCTCTCTAACCCGTCCAAATAGTATTTAGTGTTTTCTGAAAAATAATTGTTTCATTTTCAAAAAACGGTCACATCGACTCACTCAAACGACAATCAAATAACAACTACGCATCCAAAATGGGTGAAATTTTGGTGCGTAACTGTCAAAAGATGCATAACTACATTCATTAGCTTTTATTGACGAGTGCTGCCATCTTCACGTTGACGTGAAGATGGCAGCACTCGTCAATAAAGTGAAACTTTTCAGTGAAACTTTTCAGACCACCATAGCATACAGGATACATTTTTGACAGATTAATAAACAGAATAGTTACAAATAGTAAAAACTTATAACTAATAACAAATCTTACAAAAATAATTAAAAGAAGACGCTACTGCATATCTCCTGGTTCAATTTCTATCTGTTACCTCTTCAGACCCCCTGGAGATGATATGGGGTTGCACCTGCATTTCAATTCGTCATTGAAGTTAGATATAGGTGTATATAGGCCACAGCATCCACTTAGCACGCGGCGGATCATTTTAATTATATACATTGTTATGTATATCATAATTTTCGCTACGTTGTTATGTAGCGAAAAATATGGTATACATAATAGCGACGATTACGGCAAATTATCTTCATTTAGGGAGAAGCATTTCTGACTGAGGTTTCTTATATTAAAATTTATACTGTTAATGTATTACAATATTCTATAAAACCTGTGATGAAAATATATATTGTACAGTTGGTCGTTTGAACAAGCTCTAAGCTACCAAGTTATGGGGCAGGCTATTCTCTGGGTTTTCCGCGTGATAGAATACACAACAAGGCTATCACTTTAAAACTAAAATGTACTTCAATAACTGTAGGCCAAAAATTTTGGTTGTCAATAGATAGTCTCGGTAGCGTTTAATAAATCATCGGGCTGTAGTAGCTTGATCAGTCTTGTAGAAGAAACGACAGATTATAGAGAGGAAGTTAACCCGAGTGGCAGCACTGTACTGGTAATAAAAGTTCAATTTGACCCCTCACTAGATGAACTGGCAGCCTGATAAGGTTCTTATAGCTATGATAACGATATATTGAATATGTCACAGACACGAAATGTAAAGTATAATTAAAGCCTCTTTAATTTGTAGACTGCTTCAGTTGATTTAGAGCGTGTACTGTGATGTATCTACGCGATCAATGTCATAAAAATAATAAACCCCTTACAACATGAGGTTGTTTAATTTTATATTAGATAAACATCACGCGTGTGACATTTTTAACTTCTCGCTAAGAAAATTGGAAAATTTTCAAAAACAGGGAAGTTATTGGTTTCACCCCGATTTTCGAAAATCGAGTTTTCGTCAGATCTCGACGTTTTGAGAACCAAGGAAGCTATTCTGACTAATTACGCGGCAGTGGCCAGTAAGGCAGCGAAACCGACAGCCGGCGATACCAATACCAATACATGGACTGAAGTTAAAGGGAACAAGAAGGTTAGACCAGTAATAATAGGCGGCAACTCGTCTATTGTGTCCATGAAGGCAGTTGAACGTAAAAAGTTTTTACATGTCTGGAGATTGGATATGGGCACGACCGAAGATAATCTTAAGGAGTATATTAAAAACATCCTAGGAAACGATACTGAAATTATTATTGAAAAATTAAAACATAGAACCGAGCGAAATTACTAATCCTTTAGGATCGGCGTTACAGAGAGCAATTTTAATAAACTATGTGTTCCGGAGTTATGGCCTGTGAATGTAGAATTTAGCGAGTGGGTTTGGTTTCGTCGCCCAACAAGATCAAAACAGGCTCAGCAATAATAGTTAGTTCAGTATCCTATATCAAAATGTTAGAGGGCTAAGAACGAAGACCACTGAATTCTTATCATTTCTAGAATCACCTGAAGCTGACTTATTCGCAATAACTGAAACTGGGTTCAATGAAGCCATACATAGCACGGAATTTGTACTCCCCGGATACCATGTACTTAGATGTGACCGAACAGACGGCCGTAAGCAGGGAGGCGTATGTATAGTGGCCACACCGCGCTTCGAGTTATCGAAAAATATCGCTACCGGATATTGTAAGCACAGAGATTCCTCCGCCCCTCACCGTGATAGAGGATGGCGCGACAGCGCACGCCCTACTGCCGTCGTCGGCCTCTTATTTTACAATAAAACTTACGAGTGTTTTGATAAATGTGTCCCTCTAAAAAAAGAGTAGTTTGATGACAAGCAGATACATATACTCAGTTTGGTATACTGATGACATTATTAGGTTTATAAAACTAGAGCACAAATTTCATAAACGATTCAAATCGAGCAAACTGCAAAGTAATTACGAAGAGTTCTCGCGATATAGGGCTACAGTTAAAACTGAAACTGAGAGAGCGCATAATCAGTATAGAGACCGTGTGCAGGTACATTTAACGTTGGAGCCTAAAGCCTTCTGGGAGTATATAAGAAAGGTACATCAGGAAGTAGAAAATTATTTAAGGACGGGAAGTTTTTGTCA
Organism: Parnassius smintheus behrii; assembly: GCA_036936625.1. NCBI lineage: Eukaryota > Metazoa > Arthropoda > Insecta > Lepidoptera > Papilionidae > Parnassius > Parnassius smintheus. The sequence continues at coordinate 1,186,445 of JAUPFT010000003.1, read as the reverse complement.
GATAATTAGTGCGCAGGAGAATTCGCAAAATTTTTCCTGTTCATTTTAATGATAAATGATTTGCCAAATGTAGTCAATTTTAGTACTCCATTACTGTTTGCCGATGATCTAAAATTAGTTTTAGAAATTAGAGATAAACCTGATGGTGTTTTTTTACAGCATGATGTTAATAAAGTTTTAAGATGGAGTGTTGATAATAAGGGGGATAAGTCGCTCGCGTCCGTAGGCTTCGACCACCTAATCCTAGGCCCACCCTACACGTTTCCCCCGGGTGGTGCTAAAAGAGCGACAAAGCCGAAAGAACAGACTCGGCTACTCGCCGTGTGGTAGCGGCGTAAAATATGCCACGCCCTAGTTTTCGCACCATGAGGCAAAAAGTAAAAGAAATGGCCCCGAGTTCCCGGCGCCCCTTTGATGGGGCAGGGGTGCGAAGAATCTCCGGGAGGAAAACCGGCGACGAGGTTCGCCACCCGTCACGTTCTGTCTCCCAGAGAGGCGAAAAGTGGATTGCAGAGGCCCGTCTGGCTACGTTGAATGTATGTGGGGCAATGAATGATAAAATGGATGAAGTATGCGATATGATGTATGATAGAGGAATAGATGTATTATGTGTAAATGAGACGAAAAGGAAGGGGAAGGATGTCACTGCACTTGGCATGTATACCGCATACTGGTCTGGTGTAGACGAGATCGAGCGGGCATGCCAGGGAGTAGGAATCATCCTTTCAGAACGAATGGGCCAATGTGTGAAAGAGTATGAATGTGTAAGCCCAAGACTGCTATGGATACGAATGAAAGTGGGCTTAAAGAAGTTGTTTGTGTTAGGGGTCTGCGCCCCAGACATGTCTAAGCCCACTTATATCCGGGAGCAGTTTTGGGAAATGGTAAGGATGGTGCTAATGAAGTGTAAGGGAAATGAAAATATTATTATGCTAGGAGATTTTAATGGAAGGGTTGGGGTGAGGAGGCTTGGTTATGAAAGGATATTGGGAACGTTTGGTGATGAAAGTATAAATGAGAATGGTGAAAGCCTCCTCACCGTATGTGTGGAAAGGAATTTTTTTGTGACGAACACTTTCTTTCGTCATAAGAAGATTCACATGTACACTTGGGAAAGAGGTGATGATAGAAGCATGATAGATTTCATAACTGTGGATGAAAGAATGAGGAGCGCAGTAGTGGATACAAGGGTTTACCGGGGGTCCAACGTAGGGACGGACCACTACCTGGTCTTATGCCGAATTAGGGGTTTATTCAGACGTTGGCGGCATAGGACATCTGTGTCTACCACTGCGTTACAGCGTATAAGAATTGAGAGGTTACAAGATGAAGATGTGAAAGACAAGTACAAATGCAGACTGAGAGAAAATATAAGTAATTTGGATGAGTTGTGTGTGAATGAGTTAGACTTGGAGAATGTGTGGCATAATGTTAAGAAAGGTTTAGTGGATGCAGCTACCGAAGTATGTGGTGTTAGTAAGAGAATGAATGAAAGGAAAGACAATACGTTATGGTGGGATGACGAGGTACGTATGGAAGTTGAAGCAAAGAAGAGAGCATGGCTAGATTTACTAGCGACCAAAGCTGGTAACTCTGGTGGTAAGAATGATGAGAATGAAAGAAAAAAGGCAGAGTTTAAACGTTTAAATAAGAGAGTAAAAGAATTAGTTGAAAGGAAAAAGCAAGAAAGAACGGATAGGAATGATAGAAGAATATCGGATAACTTCCAGGCAAATATTAAAATGTTCTGGAAACTCGTAAGAAATACCAGGGGAAATACAAAACAGCCTAGATTGAATGCGATACGAGACGAGAATGGCTGTATCCTGAATGATGAAGTGTTGAGTCTAAAGAGATGGAAGGAATATTTTGAAAGCGAATTTATGAGTGAGGAGAAGTGTGAACTAAATGAAATAGAAATTCCGAAAGAAGATGAAAGAGATAGGGAGATAAGTATGGATGAAATAATGAAAGCAATGAAAAGCATGAAAGTAGGTAAGGCAGCCGGATATGATAGAGTTTCACTCGAAATGCTAAGGGCTGGAGAGGACGTCGTGGCAGGCCTGCTGTACACCTTGTTTAATTTATGTTGGGAACTAAAGCGGGTACCGGGAGACTGGTGCAAAGCCGTGATAGTCCCAATATATAAGGGAAAAGGGTCACAGCAGGACTGTAAAAACTACCGTGGTATCAGCCTTCTTAGCATTGTGGGAAAACTGTATGCTAAGGTACTAATTGAAAGAGTTATGAAAGAAACTGATGAAAAAATTTGGGATGTGCAAGCGGGATTTAGAAAGGGAATGGGGTGTACAGATCAAGTCTTTTCCATGCGCATGATCGCGGAGAAGTTTTTGGCGAAAAACCAAAGAGTTTTTTGTGCGTTCATGGACTTGGAAAAGGCTTATGACAGAGTGGACAGGGATGTGTTATGGCAAACGCTGAACGCATTTAGGTTGAGCGCTGGTTTGATACAGGCATTAAAGTCTCTGTATAGGGACTCGAGTGCTTGTGTTAGAATCAACGGGGTCTACTCGGGCTGGTTTGGCATCCATAAAGGTGTCAGACAGGGCTGTGTAGCTTCCCCGTGGCTGTTCAACCTATTTATGGACAGCTGTTTGGAAAATTTGAAAGTTGAAGAATGCGGGGTAAGAATGGGTGAGTTAACCATCAAATGCCTTTTGTACGCCGATGATCAAGTCATACTTGCGTCGTCGGCGGCCGAGTTGCAAATAATGGTTACATTAATGAACAGGTCATTAAAAGTAAGGGGAATGAAAGTGAACGCAAGTAAGACGAAAGTGATGGTTTTTGAAAGAGATGAAAGCAAAACGGTATGTGAAATAAGAATAGAAGGAGAGTTAATTGAGCAAGTGGATGAGTTCGTATATTTGGGATGTGTATTCAGCAGGGATGGGAGATATGATAAGGACATTGAACGACGAGTGAATGCAGGAAATAAAGTAAATGGGGCTCTACACTCTATTGTGAAAAGTCAGAATGTGTCAAAAAAGGCACGTATGGCAATTCACAGTGCTGTATTAGTCCCTACTTTAACGTATGGTAGTGAAAGTTGGGTGTGGCAGAAGAAGCACGAGAGTAGAATAAATGCGGTAGAAATGCGGTCGCTAAGGAGTATGTTAGGGCTGAATCTGAGTGACAGGGTGAGAAACTGTGTGATAAAAGAAGAGTGTGGTTTGCAAGATGATGCGGTGACCAGGATTAAGAAAGGAATGCTTCGGTGGTTTGGTCATGTAGAAAGAATGAATGCGGAAAGACTGACAAAGCAAATATATGTTGCAGAAGTGAATGGAAGAGTCGGAAAGGGACGTCCTAGGCGGAAGTTTGTCGACCAAATTGGCGATATACTAAAAATGGGCCAAATTAAGAGTACCCTTAACCGACGAGCATGTATGCGTAGGTATATGAATGTGGAAGAGGCGAGAAAGGTATGTCAGGATCGTGCTAAATGGAAGTCTGTAGTCTCTGCCTACCCCTCTGGGTGACAGGCGTGAGTGTTTATGTTATGTTATTATGTTGATAATAAACTTTTCTTTAATGTCTCCAAATGCTCAGTAATGTCTTTAAGCCGCTCACGCGCTCCAATTCATCACCAATACGTGATGGATGAGAAATTGCTTCATAGAGTTAAGGAGGTTAGAGATCTAGGTGTACGCTTCACTGCAGGCTTAAATTTCGGATTACATGTAAGTAATGTTTGTATAAAGGCATACCGTAACCTCGGATTGATAATGCGTCTTGCAAATAATTTCACAAACGTCAGGGCTCTCAGAGCGCTATATGATGCACTCGTGAGGTGCCACTTAGAGTGTAACGCCATCATTTGGGCTCCTCATGAAGTCAAATACAAATTTAAGTTAGAGTGGATCCAAAATAAATTTATTATATTCATGTACTTGAAACAATTTGGAGTGTGCCCGGGCTATCCCTTGTTGTATCCTACTCTATTTTTGCTCGGTATGGTAGGATACTACAAGCTCGAAGTTAGAAGAGAAGTAGCTCTCGCTATGTAGGTGTTAAAGGAGATGAGGGGGGCACAACCCAAGAGTGCTGAAGATGGTGCGACTCATTGCACCGGATGGGTGTGCGGGCGCAAATTACAGCTGCGGCTTGGCTTTATTACGCTACAAATGTAAAGATATCTACCGATTGATATAACTATTGATTTGTTTACAAAAGTGCTACAGATTTACTGGAGAAATCAAGCAAAAGCAAAACAATGGAAACCAATTTGATAGATAGCACCACATTTAAACTAAATTGCTATGTCAACGCGATAAAAGATGTCTAGTTTCGATATGAAAATAATTGTTAAAGCTTTCACTCTAATAGTGTAGTTATGAATAAGAAAGTTACGAATAAAATATTATGTTTTCACCTGCCATTACATTTAATATGATGAATATCATAATGAAATATATATATATATATATATATATATATATATATATATATATATATATATATATATATATATATATATATATATATATATATATATATAAGGGTTTTTTTTTCATTTTCTTATTATATTAGTGGAATGTTTTTCAATATAATTAATCTCAGACCAACGACGACAGAAAACGGAGCACTGCGTACATTTGAAGTAACGCAAAAGGAAGCCAAAATGATTCTTAAGGGGACTACAAGAGCCAAATGACCTCGAATGATGCACGCACACATTTACACAATCAATGTGAACGCCAACTAATGACAGTGAGATTGAACTAACGAATTAGGTAGGTTAGGCTCGTGTGTTTGAATAGATAGAACGCAAATAAGATAAAGATCTGATAAGCGAATAGATGGGACTATGAAATAATTTTTTATTTGAGTGTTACTTGAAATTTTAAGCATGTGGGTGATTTTAAATTAAAACTAATTCATATAAACTTAAAAATTTTTTTTTATTTAAGATCGATGTCGAAGCGGCGCAGTTTATACATTTTATTTTACGTATACAATGTGCTCTTCTGTGTGCAATTCAATTCACAACGGTGTTATGAATTTTTATGAACATATTGTAACCTATAACTATATATAACTAACTATAAGCGTCTTCCAATACCTACATGCTTCGATGAATAATATTTAGATATATTAATAATTTCGCAATGATCATTTTCCTGTAGTTCCACTGTTTCCAACGTTACGTAGAAATGTCAATTCTAAATATTCTAGTTCCATGGGTAACATGATACTAAATATGCATTTCGTTCATTTTTTTGTATTTGACTGAAATATTTTTAAGCTGTAAGTAAAAGACAAAAAATTCATATAAAATTATTATAATCACTATTTCTTATAAGCAAAATCAAAAAAACTTAACTCTTCCATGAGATAAGTCACATCGCACTTTTTGGATGATTCGGTTATTTTTTCTTTTTTTTTTTCTTTTTTATATTTTACCAAAAACATTGGGTATTTTTATTCTTTTATTGTTATTATAGCTTAAAAAAGTTGTAGGTACTCACGAATTGGAAATAACTTTCGGGTTGATATTTTCAACTTTCTTTCTCCGGTAAATTATTATGTATAAACTTATTACTACATTTCAAACTTTTTATTTATTTATAAAAGTGTTTAATTAATTTATCGACGTCACGGCACTACCCCGGTTTGAGCCGGCCTATCCATGCGATAGCAAAAGCTGACGCGTGGCTCTGTTAAAATTTAGTTATTTCTTAATTTATTTCATCCTATTTCTGAACTAGGGTACTTCGGAATTAGGGTGTAACTTATTAACCATAAGTTTCAGGCAGGCACTTAGTTTATGAGTGATAAACAACTCCAAACATTTTATAAAAACTAGACTAATTTAAACAACGAAAAAATAATTAAGTAAGTCTTGCTGCAGCATTAGAGATAGAGATCCATTTACTGCGCTCATGTTCACTTGTTTGTATTGCCGCGCGGTGGCACCGCAAGAGAATCCGTCAACCCATTTATTTCCAACGTTAGAGTAAGAGGCCACAGAGAAACAGTCAGGGGGTTTTCATGCTGGTCTACCTTTCCGGTGATCCTGTTATGGAATACGGGTACGCGACCCCGGCTCCCCGAGCTACTGTTATTCTCATACCTTTCCTGCCGAGATAACAGTATCCTTACACCTACGCTCCTACCCCCAACCTTCTTTTTCCTTTTCCCAAAATGGTAGTTTCCTCTACCAACAATAGCTTACCCAAAGAGGGTTGGTGTCAGGCTGGCGGCCGACTGTAAAACTTTTGCCAAATCCCATGCAGTAAACTTATGAATATTACGAGTTGTGGGATATATGACAGGGCTAGGGCGTACCCCGCAGGCGACGCGCAGGGGCAGCACCCGGCTCCTGTGGGAAGTGGGCAAGGGTTGTCGCACCTTACGGAGCGGGTGCGACGTAAGAGGCGAGCCCGGAGAGAGAAGAATGTCAGAGTGAGGTTTGCAAGCTGGAATATAGGTACGATGACTGGAAGAGGAAGAGAGTTAGCAGATGTTTTGAAACGACGAAGAGTGAATGTTGCCTGTTTGCAGGAAACAAAATGGAAGGGCAATAAAGCAAGAGAGATTGGGGAAGGATACAAGTTTTATTATTGTGGAAGTGACGGGAAGCGAAATGGAGTAGGAGTTGTGTTAGATAGTGGAATGAAAGAACGAGTGACAGATGTGAAAAGAGTAAATGACAGAATGATAGTTGTTAAATTAATGATTGAAAACAAAGTAGTGAATGTTGTAAGTGTGTATGCTCCGCAAACAGGCTGTGAAGAGACTGTGAAAGAGAAGTTTTGGGAGGAATTTGATTGTATGATGATGGGAATACCTGAGAGTGAGGATGTTTATATGGGAGGAGATTTTAATGGACATGTAGGGAGAGTGAATGACGGGTATGAAAGAATACACGGTGGATGGGGGTACGGAGTGCGCAACCGTGAGGGGGAAGTTCTTCTGCAAGCAGCATGTGCTTTCGACCTGGCTGTAGTAAACACGTGGTTTCAAAAACGAGATCAGCATCTTGTTACTTATAAAAGTGGCCACCACGCGACACAGATCGACTATCTTCTGTTAAGACGGAACCAAATCAAGAGTGTAAAAAACTGCAAAGTGCTTCCAGGTGAAGACTTAGTATCCCAGCACCGAATTCTGCTGGCTGACATCTGCTTAACTGTTCGCCTCAACAAACATAAGGATCGTCCCCCACCCAAAATAAAGTGGCATTTGTTGCATAAGGAGGAGTATGCAAGTGAATTTAGAGAGCTAGTTGTAAACAAGATGATAGAGATGGGTGATATGGAAGGAATGAGTGTGAACGAGTGCTGGAAGGAAATGGCTGATTGTATCCGAAGTGTGGCAAGGAAGGTGTTAGGAGAAACAAAAGGGAAGCGTATGATAGATAAGGATGGGTGGTGGTGGAGTGAAAGTATTAGAGAAGTTTTGAGAGAAAAGAAAAATGCCTTTAAAGATTGGCAGAGCGTAGAAGACCAGAATGAATCCATAAAAGAAAGTAAGAGAGGGGCGTATAAAGAATGTAAGAAGAGAGCGAAGAAGGAAGTTGCTATTTGTAGGGCAGAGGCGCAAGATAAATTATATCGGTCCCTTGAAAGCCCCGAAGATCAAAAACGACTTTTTCAAATTGAAAGAGCGAGAGAAAGGAATGGAAGAGATGCTTCACATGTAAAATGTATAAAAGATGATTCTGGAAGGATTTTGACTGACGATGAAAGTATAAAGAAGCGATGGAAGGAGTATTTTGAGAAATTGATGAATGAGGAGAATGAATGGAATGGTATGCTTGAAAACCCACCAGCGAATATGGGCTTAGTGAGAGAAATTAGTGTGGAAGAAGTAAAAATGGCTGTTAGGAATATGAAGAATGGGAAGGCAGTCGGCCCAGATGGAATACCAGTAGAAGTGTGGAAGTTGCTGAGTGCGGATGGATGGAAGTGGTTGAGTTTATATTTCGGTAAATTGTTGCAGGAAGAACAAATACCTGAGGAATGGTGCAGTAGTATACTGGTCCCCATTTTTAAAAACAAAGAAGACGTTCAAAACTGCAGCAGTTACCGGGGAATAAAACTCATGTCACATACGATGAAAGTCTGGGAAAGAATAATAGAGAGAAGAATGAGAGAAGAGTGTGAGATAACACAAAACCAGTTCGGATTCATGCCCGGTCGAGGTACGACAGATGCCATTTTCGCATTACGCCAATTGTGCGAAAAGTACAAGCGCGTGCATAAAAATCTGCACATGGTTTTTGTCGACCTTGAAAAGGCGTACGATCGGGTTCCCCGTGAGGTTTTGTGGTGGGCGTTAAAGATGAAAGGTATGCCTGGGAAGTATGTGAGGTTAGTCCGTGCTATGTACAGAGCATCCCGTACATGTGTACGATCTGCCGCGGGAACTACGGGCAGTTACGATGTGGCGGTAGGGCTGCACCAAGGGTCGGCATTGAGCCCTTACCTCTTCCTACTGATTATGGACGCTTTGACGTCGGACCTGCAGGATGAGGCACCCTGGTGCATGCTCTTTGCCGATGACATCGTGCTTATCGGGGAAGAAGGCATCGAGGTACAGAGCAGACTGACGGGGTGGCAACAGAGGCTGGAAAGTGTTGGCTTGAAGATCAGCAGATCCAAAACCGAATATCTGTGCTGTGATTTCGGCGGTCTTTCCAGTCCTGCACCCATGTCGTTGGATGGCGCTATACTGCCTACCTGCTCAGATTTCAAGTACCTCGGTTCCCTCATTCAAGGCGACGGCGGAATAGATAGAGCTGTGCAGCATAGGATTAACGCAGGGTGGATGAAATGGCGACAGGTCACAGCCACAACGTGCGATCCCCGAATGCCAATAAGGCTGAAGGGGAAAATTTACAAATCGATCATCCGACCTGTCGTCATGTATGGAAGTGAATGCTGGGCCATCAAGAAGAAGGATGAAAATAGACTGCATGCAAATGAAATGAGAATGTTACGATGGATGTGTGGTGTGACAAGAATGGATAAGATAAGGAATGAGTATATAAGAGGAAGCCTGAAAGTAGCGCCAGTGGTAGAAAAGGTGAGAGGAAGCAGATTGGCATGGTTTGGGCATGTGATGCGGAGGAATGAAAGTCATGTCACAAAACGAGTGTTGAATATGAATGTGGAGGGACACACGGGCAGAGGAAGGCCGAATAAAAGATGGATCGATTGTGTGAAGAGTGATATGAGAATGAAAGAAGTAATTATGGAAATGACGGCTGATAGAGAGGAATGGAACAAGAAGGTTTACTGCGCCGACCCCAGATAATGGGAAATGGTTTAGAGAATGATGAATGATGAGAGTAAGAGGCCATTATTGGAAATGCCAGAATGATATCATATCATCCGATATATGGCAGTATAATTCTATTTACGCCGGACGTAATATACTAAAACCGGTGACATGAATCAGCGTCAATGCAACAAATGCCAGAATGATATCATAGCTTCCGATATATGGCAGTATAATTCTATTTACGCCTGACGTAATATACTAAAACCGGTGACATGAATCAGCGTCAATGCAACAAATGCCAGAATGATATCATAGCTTCCGATATATGGCAGTATAATTCTATTTACGCCGGACTTAATATACTAAAACCGGTGACATGAATCAGCGTCAATGCAACAAATGCCAGAATGATATCATAGCTTCCGATATATGGCAGTATAATTCTATTTACGCCGGACGTAATATACTAAAACCGGTGACATGAATCAGCGTCAATGCAACATGTATTTGTATGGCCTAACATTACAGTCCTTCACAAGTCCACTGTTGAACATAGGCCTTCCTTCTCTATCGACTTCCAGCATGTCTTGCCAATAAAAAAATGATAAAAACAATTATATTCCTTTATAAACCGGTCTACGGACTATTTATAGGAAAGACATTTTTAAAAAGATTTTTCTAAAACAATGATATATTTATTATTGATTGCATTTACCTATTACGAAAGAACACATAATTTTAATTTAAAATTTAAAATAAAACCAGAAACGAAAGAGTTGATGATCTTCAAAGGCCTGAAAAGATGTTCTTGAATCATAGCTAAAATCAGTCTCGATCAAATCACCTTTCAAACAAACAAAAAAAAAAACTAAATATAAAAGGGTTTTTCCGTTTGGGAGCTACGCTGCCATAGACAATTATATTAAACATAAACTAAACCTCTTTTTTGTCGGTGGTTAAAAATGGTAGACCCATGCTATTAAGTCCCATGCAGCTATATTGTGGTTGCAGCACGAATGGATCGGCTCGACCGGTGTAGGATCACGCTCTCACAGAATATCAGCGTAAAATAGCAGCTTAATGCTGCTGTGTTCCGAATGTTAGGTGTAGGGAACCGCATACCCTTTTTCCTGGAAACGAGGCATTTCATCTTAGTTCTCAGGGCTTGGATGTCCATGGGCCACAGCATCCACTAACCGTAAGGTGGAGTGTGTGCTCGTTTGTCACCCTTTGTGTATAAAAAAGTTGAGCTAAGCAAAATTCTTGTTAGCGTTATTTTGTCCCAAAACGCATGAATCGTCCTTAACACAGTCGATGAAAGAAGTTAATTTTATGCTTACGATGACTTATTTACGATAACGATGTCATTGTTATATTCACTATCATTTGTCACTTTATTACGTTATACTTTTAGTGGAAATAGTACGCAACAAAAGACTTTACGCGAACGATATACTGTCGACAATTATATGTGCTATTCTGATGGATCCCAGCTAGCTAACACTATGTAAACACGAGATTTATATATTTTGTATATAATATTCCGCTTATTTTTTTTATAGAATAGGGTGAAAAATGAATGCACAGTCCACCTGATAGTAAGTGGATGCTGTGACCCATAGACATTTACATTTATCCTTAATTTTTCCCTGCCCTCTTTATTGAATGTCTTGTTTTCAGTGAAAAGGTATCCGGTTTTGTACATTCATCATGCGAAATACAAAAACATTAAGCTGCCATTTCATACTGGTATTTTGTGAGAGAGTGGACCTTTCTCGGTTTAGCCGACCCGTTCGTACTACAACCATAATATAACTGCAGCGCAACGTGCGCGTCTACCACATATAAACTAATACCACAAATAACTTTTATGACAGGATTAGATTTAATGTCAGCTGAAATACAATTATTTTAGATAACTTTAGCAATGCTTTTACACTATAGTTACATCCTATCACAAGTCCACAGCTGAACGTAGGCCCCGCTCATAGAAAGTATGGTTTTGAGCCACTTGGATCCATCGAGTATCCGCGAGTATCATCGTATCCATCCAGTAGTTGGCCATCTGACACTGCATTTGCTAGTGCGAAGCTGCCACATAAAACTAATTACAATTTTATCTTGGCGACAACTGACCCCTATGCCATCTTTATGCAATGATGCCGTCATGCTCCTCTATGCCACAACTATTGACCCCCTTGTTTGTGTGTACGCGTATACTATACACTTCGTTGATTTTCTATGGGAGTTCAGTACTGCGTGTGCCTTTGTATTCGAATTAAGTATACTTGATGATTTTACCGCTTGTATACATGATTTGTATTTGTTTTTAAAGTTACTTTATTTATTTTTCTCTATATTTCTTTATTGATGTTCTTTTAAAAGTCTACCAATATTCTTATAATATTTCTAATAATGTTTTAACAAAGTGTTACTTATTGTGAATCGTACGACTTAGAGGCAAATGGAAAGTAGCGGTAAATATAAAGTAGCATTTACAATAAGTAAGTTGTGGTTGGAGTATTGCTGTCATTCATGTCCAACATTGCGAAAGTCTTCGATCGGGTTTGGCACAAAGCGCTTCTTTCGAAGCTCCCTTCCTATGGGCATCCCGAGAAATTGTGCGATTGGATCACCAGCTTTCTTGCAGATCGGAGCATCAACGTCGCTGTAGACGGTGCAAGCTCCAATTGCCAGCCTATTAATGCTGGTGTTCCACAAGGCCGCGCGCTATCGACAACGCTGTTTCTTCTGCATATAAATGATATGTTGCAAACCCGTAACATTCACTGCTATCCAGATGACAGCACTGGTGATGCTCTTTACACCGGCCGAGCCAATATTTCTCGGGAAAACGTCTCCGAGTACCGGGAAAAACTTTTGTTTGAAGTCGAGTCTCAGATTGGGGGTAACTAAAACTAGTCCAGTTTAACCCCCAGAAGACACAAGTTTGCGCGTTAACCGCTAAAAAGAACCCCTTTGTCGTATCTCCTCAGTTTCAAGGCACTCCCCTTGTTGCCTCAGCCAGTATCGGAATGCAGTTTCGTGGTCACTTGGAAGAGAAGGCCAAATTGGCCTCTAAAAAGCTTGGCGTGCTCAGCAGAGCGGGACAGTATTTCATGCCGCATACCGCCTGCAACTTTACAAGGCGCAGGTTCGGCCGCACATGGAATGCTGTTCCCATCTCTGGGCTGGGGCTCCCCAGTACCAGCTCCTTCCACTTGATCGCATTCAGCGCAGAGCGGCTCGAATCGTCGACGACCGAGTGCTTTCCGATCGGCTCGATTCACTGGCGCTGCGAAGAGATGTTGCATCTCTTTGCATTTTCTTTCGCACATACCATGGAGAGTGCTGTGAGGAATTGTTCGGATTAATCCCAGCCGCCAAATTTCGTGAACACACTACGCGGCAAATGTCCCGATACCATCCACACCATCTGGATGCTTGGCAGTCCACCACTGTACGTTTCAAAAGGAGTTTTCTTTCGCGTACAACTTCCCTGTGGAATAGTTTACCACCGGCGATTTTTCCGGACCGGTACGACCTGGGAACCTTCAATAAAAAAGCTTATGTTTGTTTGCCCCCTCTTCTATATAAAAAAATAAATAAAATAAACTGGTGCTGCAAAATGCCACCAAGTGGCTTTGGACTTAATAGAAAGGCATGTAAAGAGGCTGGTTGCGCGGAAAACCATTCGTATTGTTATATTTGACGGTAGGTGCCAAGTCGTTTATTCCTTTCCAAAACGATATCACTCATACCCTCCTATCGACACATCGGGGTGGTGGGGTGGGAGGGAAAAGAAGATGATTCTAGAATGTCACGTAATCATCGGAACCGAAGATATATAAGGCACGCGCGACCGACGCGCAGTCTCTTCCCGCCGCGCTCGCCATTGGAACCACACCTCTCTTCCCACCGCGCTAGTCATTGGAACCACACCTCTCTTCCCGCCGCGCTAGTCATTAGAACCACACCTCTCTTCCCGCTGCGCTAGTCATTGGAACCACACCTCTCTTCCCGCCGCGCTAGTCATTGGAACCACACCTCTCTTCCCGCCGCGCTCGTTGTTGGAACCACATCGCTAGTAGAAACTGCTTTAGCCTGGAAGCAGTCGAGCTCCAGGAAACCCGCCTCACCTCGTGTGAGAAATAGTCGCGCACCGCCTCTCTCCGGAGTGTTCCAGAAGAAGTTCCAGAAGTCGCAGCTATAGTGCTCAACAGAATAGAAGAAACCCCGGTGAGTCAATATTCCTAATAATACTGCCTGATATAATTGTTTTAACCCGCTCCAATTTTGTTTTGCTCCTAATCAGGCAGGGTTCCTTTTCATCGATTTGGCAAAATGATAGTTTTAGTTTAGGGAAGAGCGAGTGCATTGTACCGCATGCTATATAGTAGTCGCTTTTACGTAAGCGTAGAAGCAATCGCATATACAGTCCACTTAGATTAATATCTCGCGTAATAGGTTTAAGGTTCGACCGGGGAATTAGACTTCGGCAGCCTTAGACACGTGGCTCCACCATTTTATGGTCACTTCGGCAGGATTTGGACTGGGTTTAGTGGTCGTCCAACTATTTCTGGTCGAATTATTAAATTAGTTATTTAGATAATACACTCTAATTTATGGAATAGACTTAAATAGTGTTCGTTTAAATTTAAATTTTGATTAGGTACTCGCAAACAGAATTATTCGGTTTATAGCGCTCGTATTTGGTTAAATTTAAAGCTTATTAAATAATTGAAACGGTGTAATAGGAACCGTTTGATACGCTTACCCGACAATTTTGATAAAAATATTGAGTTTAGCGAACAACGCGTCACCTCGACTCGCTGTACAGGTGTTCGATTTAATTACGTAATACGGCATACCGAGTGTCCATCCTTCATTGTTTGTGCGTTGTGAGATTAATTGTGATTAATATAACTTTATTATAATAATTTAAAATGGCAGTTAGTGGAAATGAAATCAAAATTAAAACGCTTTATGCCAAGAGGGACATACTCTTTTCGCGTATGCAGAATATAAGTGATCATATAAAGAACATTAATATAGAAGCAGTGCGAGAAACCTTTTTAAATGAAATTGAAACGGTGGATTCTTTGCAGACGGATTAGGAAAGAATATTAGACCAAATTAATCATTTGGAATTACAAATCGACCCGAAATACATAGTGAACTACCAACCGCTGCTGGCATTCTAAGATATGTTGTGTCGCGTGAAAAGAACTGCGAAATCCCTACAATCTCAAAACGAAGCAAAGCCGGAAACACAGGTACGTCCACGTGACTTAATTAGGTTGCCGCCAATAGATATTCCGGTATTCAATGGTGATATTAAGACGTGGCCCTTCTTCTTCAGTAGTTTTCAAAACAATATACACAATAAACCATCGTTATCGGACGCTGAAAAATTATATTACTTTCAGTTATATTAGTAGTATAGTTGTAGCACGAATGGGTCGGCTCGACCGGGGAAGGACCACGCTCTCACAGAATACCAGCGTGAAATAGTAGCTTAATGCTGCTGTATTTCGTATGGTGACTGTAGAGAACCGGAGACCCTTTTTACTGGAAATGAGGCATTCCATCTCAGTCCTCACGGGTGACAAAGCATCTGCATTTTGATTTGTAATGGAAGATAGATGCAGATGTCTATGGGCCGCAGCAACCACTTACCATCAGGTGGACTGTGTGCTCGTTTGTCAGCCTATTCTATAAAAAAAAATATTACTTAATTAGTAAACTTAGTAGCAGGGCACAGTCGATCTGCTCTGGTTTTACACCTACAGCAAACAATTACTTATTAATATTCGAAACGCTTAAATTTAAATATGAAGATAGGAGAATGTTAGCTTCCGAATATTTGAACCAGATATTCGATCTTAAACCTATATCATCCGCGAACATCAACGGCTTAGAGCAGTTTCTAGATAAATTTGTGGCATCGGTGGCTGCACTTAAGAATTTGAAATTTAATGACCTTATGGACGTGGTGTTTCTCCATATTGCACTAAAGAAATTAGACCCCGACACCGTGCGTGCGTTTGAAATGGAGCATCGTAGCTCGGAGATGCCTTCCTTTCATTCATTAGCATCGTTCTTGCGAGATCAAATAAAGGTGATGCAACGCTCTCCGAACGTTAAACAGGAGATTAAAAGGTGCGTCGACCGTAGACAGACTCAACCATCTAAAATAGCAGGGTCGTTAACTTACGTAACCGCTACGTCAACATCACTTCAGCATACTTGTATCGTATGTAAAGATAAACACGGTAATTTATATAATTGTGCGACTTTTCGTAAATATTCACCAAGCGAACGTTATAAATTAGTAAAGACAAACAACCTATGTTTGAACTGCTTAAGCGATAAGCATTTAGTTGCAAAATGCAATTCGAGTTCCGTATGTAGCAAGTGCGCCAGGAAACATCACACGTTATTACATTTTGAAAATAGCAACATAGCGGCGTCAAGTAAAACGGACAAGGAATTCACCCCTAATAAGGTCAACGATTCTAGCGGTCGACCTGGTGATGTCGCTCTGTGCTCATTGGCAAATATGGGAGCACAACCTCCTTCAACCGTGTTACTGGGTACGGCACCTATTTTGGTTAGGGATTCGCGTGGAAACGAACAAAGCGTCCGTGCACTGCTGGACAGCGGAGCCCAAAATAGCTTTATAACGCGACAATGTTGTCAGCGCTTAGGCTTAGTAATAAATAGGTCACTTTCATGTCCCGTAGTTAAAGGTATCGGAGGTACTAGTAAAGCTACCCAGGGATATATAAATTTAAAATTTTATTCTCGGATAGATCGTAATGTTAACTTTGATATAAATGCACTAGTAGTAGATAGGGTCACTGAACGGTTGCCAACCGTTTCGGTTGACACCTCGGCATTGATTGAATTTAAAAATTTGACTCTAGCAGACGACACTTACGCCGTTTCTGGAAACATAGACATGCTCATTGGAGCATCGCTTTTCCCTCATCTTTTGTTAAACAATAAGGTCAGGAGCAACTCCTCGTATACCGCGCCTTACGCACTGGAAACCGTATTGGGCTATGTTATCATTGGCTCCGCCCCCATCATAGATAGTATTTCGGCAACCTCTTATTGTGGTATGGCTGTCGAACCGCTCGAGTCGTTAGTCTGCAAATTTTGGAGATGGAGGAGGTGAACGTCCCACCCATAGCTAGCTCAGATGACAGGTTATGCGAGGAAATTTACGTCCGCACGACCGTTCGTGATCGCGACGGTAGATATAGTGTAGCGCTACCCTTTAAAGGAGATGTTTTATCTCTCGGCGATTCGCGTCAAATGGCGGAAAAACGTTTCTACAGCTTGGAGCGTAGGATGCTCGCTCCACCCCAGTTAAAGGAAGCTTACGACGGCGTCATTAACGAATATATAAGAGAAGGTTACATATCACTTGTGGCTTCGAAATTAGATAACTACGAAGACACACCGTCGTATTTCATACCACACCACGGGGTCATTAGGGAGGACAAACTTACATCTAAGTTACGTGTAGTGCTCGACGCTAGTTCTAAAACTAGCACTCACCTGTCGCTTAACGATATCCTCTATAGTGGGCAAAATTTACAGGGCAGTTTATTTAATATAATAGCCAATTTTCGTTTGTTTAGTATAGCACTATCCGCCGATATTCGCCAAATGTTTCTTTGCATAGGGTTCCGTGAATGCGACCGTAGATTCCAACGCATTTTATATCGTTTCAACCCAAAGGAAACTCTAATGGTGTTTGAATTTAACCGCGTTTGTTTTAGTTTAAAGTCGAGCACATTTCATGCGTTACGCACGGTGAGACAGCTCGCTCACGATGAAGGTCCCTCTTAACCTAAAGCTAAGGGGGCAATTGAGAGCGGATTATATATGGATGATTTTGTGTACTCGGTCGATAGCGTGGAGGAGGCAACCCTAACCTCCGCCGAGGTTATAAGGCTCATGAAATCGGGTTAATTCGATCTTGTGAAGTGGACTAGTAATTCGCGTCCGGTTTTAGATACAATCCCACTATCACACCGTCTTTCGGCGATAAAGGAATTCGACGATTCTGATACACACAAGGTGCTCGGTGTGTGTTGGTCACCAGAGTCCGACGTGTTTAGCCTTAAGGTAAATCCGCCCGTCGAGAAATGCACAAAGCGCACAATACTGTCACGCGTTGCTAGATTATGGGACGTCATGGGTTTCGTAGCTCCGGTGGTATTATACGCTAAGCTTTTGATTAAACAACTTTGGTTATTTGAATGCGACTGAGATGACTCGCCGCCTGACAGCATTGTTCAGTTGTGGCAGCGTTTTAGAGAGGAACTTCCTTTATTAAGAGAAATTAAAATACCGCGTCATATAAACGTCGATAGAAATAGCGTCATAACGGTCGTTGGGTTTGCGGACGCCAGCGAGAAGGCTTACGGGGGCTTTGTATATTTCCACGTCCAGAATAATGGTAGAAATTCGATTAGCCTCATTAGTTCTAAGTCGAGAGTCTCCCCCCGTAAGGTTGTCTCTCTATTGCGCGCTTAGAGATTTGCGCAATATTAGTACTCACCAAGCTTATTACCGCAGTTATCGGCGCATGTAGGGATAGAGTTTAAATAGAAAGGATATTTGCCTTTTCCGACTCCACCGTCGCCTTATGCTGGGTTCATTCTTCACCCCACCGTTGGAATACGTTTGTCGCGAACCGAGTGGCCAAGATACAAGACGAGTTAGAAACGCTGAGCTTTTATCACGTGTCCGGTACGTAAAACCCCGCCGATTGTCTATCCGGTGGACTCACCCCGATGCAAATAATGGACCACCCGCTTTGTTTCCACGGACCTGCTTGGGTTCACTTGGATCCCTCGCAATGGCCAATAATCGATTTCGAACCTTCGGCAGTGTCACAACCGCCGGAAGAGAAGAGACACGCTCTAGTGGCGAACGTTTCCAGCGAGGTTTCTCCAATCATTGCTCTGGCGAACCGCATGTCCTCTTGGTCGAAATTATTGCGTAGCGTAATTTACGTTTGTCGATTCGCGAAGCTTTTACCGCGACGTTCGTATGTCTTAGCATCCGATTACAACTATGCCGAGTCGCTAATATTACGTGAACTTCAACGTGCGCACTTCTCTGAAGAAATTACAAGATTACAATCGAATAGAGCTTGTAGTCGCGCCTTTCAACGCCTTAAGCCATTTTTACAGGATGGGATTGTAAGGGTAGGTGGACGCTTGTCCAACTCGCAATTGAGTTTCGACCAACGGCACCCTATAGTTTTACCGCGTAAAGACCATATCATGAACTTATTAGTCGATTACCATCATAAATTGAACTCGCACGCTGGCCCCGACTTGTTGATGTCGATTTTGCGTCAGAATTATTGGATTCTTTCTGCACGTAGTTTAATACGCAATCGGGTGCACAGATGTATAGCTTGCTTTCGGGCACGCCCCAAGCCGTCATTTCCGGAAATGGCGGAACTTAGATCTTGTAGAGTAGTACAATCGGTAAAGCCCTTCACGCACACCGGGTCTGATTTCGCTGGTCCGTTTAAGGTCACGCTCACTCGCGGGCGTGGTATAAGAGCCACAAAGGCTTACGTCTGCATTTTCGTATGTCTAACTACTCGAGCGGTGCATATAGAACTCGTTGGTGATCTAAGCACAGCAGGCTTTATGGGTGCATTTAAAAGATTTCTATCCCGCAGAGGCCCTGTAAGTAAATTATATTCGGATAACGGTACGAACTACGTCGGTGCAAAACGTATTATATCGGAACTACATGAGCTCTTAGCTAGCAAGTATTATAATTCGGAGTTCGCTCACATTCTAGCCGAGAACCGCATTGAGTGGTCTCTGAACGTCCCAGCCGCGAGTCATTTTGGAGGCAATTGGGAGACTAATATTAAGAGTCTAAAGAGTCACTTATACCGAGTAATAGGAGATCAAATTTTGTCCTTTGAAGAGCTAAGTACGGTGCTCGCTCAAATTGAATGCGTAATGAATAGCCGCCCACTTTGTCGTATGTTGTCTAGTGACCCCTTGGAACCGCTGGCCTTAACTCCAGCACATTTTTTGAATTTAACGCCTTTAAAGTATTTGCCCGCCGCAAATATGGATGAGAACAGACTTGGCATTTCCGCACGCCACAAAATATTAGACCGGTTAGTGCAATCGTTTTGGAAACGATGGAGGATGGAATACTTGCATACTTTGCAGTCTCGGCAAAAATGGAACACAGCAACTGAGCCTTTAGCTGTAGGAACTGTAGTTGTGCTCACCAAAGAGAATACGCCGCCTCTCCACTGGCCGTTAGGAATTGTCGAAGAGGTCTTTCCCGGTTCCAACGGAGTAATTAGGATAGCTCGCGTTAAGACCACGGTTGGGTCTTACCTGTGTCCTGTTGTCCGTTTGTGCCCCCTGCCTCTTCCATAATTTAAATTAGCTTTCTAGATTAAAATTGTAGTTGAATTTAGGTAATCTTAGCGTTAGTTAGTTATTTTGTTAGTTGATCTTAGCTCTAGTTGTTTTAGTTAATTTTGAAGGAAATCCTTCAAGGGCGGAGGAGATGGTTGCGCGGAAAACCATTCGTATTGTTATATTTGACGGTAGGTGCCAAGTCGTTTATTCCTTTCCAAAACGATATCACTCATACCCTCCTATCGACACATCGGGGTGGTGGGGCGGGAGGGAAAAGAACATGATTCTAGAATGTCACGTAATCATCGGAACCGAAGATATATAAGGCACGCGCGACCGACGCGCAGTCTCTTCCCGCCGCGCTCGCCATTGGAACCACACCTCTCTTCCCGCCGCGCTAGTCATTGGAACCACACCTCTCTTCCCGCCGCGCTAGTCATTGGAACCACACCTCTCTTCCCGCCGCGCTCGTTGTTGGAACCACACCACTAGTAGAAACCGCTTTAGCCTGGAAGCAGTCGAGCTCCAGGAAACCCGCCTCACCTCGTGTGAGAAATAGTCGCGCACGTCCTCTCTCCGGAGTGTTCCAGAAGAAGTTCCAGAAGTCGCAGCTATAGTGCTCAACAGAATAGAAGAAACCCCGGTGAGTCAATACTCCTAATAATACTGCCTGATATAATTGTTTTAACCCGCTCCAATTTTGTTTTGATCCTAATCAGGCAGGATTCCTTTTCATCGATTTGGCAAAATAATAGTTTTAGTTTAGGGAAGAGCGAGCGAGAGCGTAGAAGCAATCGCATATACAGTCCACTTAGATTAATATCTCGCGTAATAGGTTTAAGGTTCGACCGGGGAATTAGACTTCGGCAGCCTTAGACACGTGGCTCCACCAGAGGCTTATTGGTGACACCAATATGGTTAAAATCAAACATACTAACCTCGAGCACAGGCACAAAGTAGTTAGCCTTTTGGTTTCTTTTCAAGATAAGTTTTGAAGAGTGTGCGCAGGAAACGCATGACTTATTTCTCCCTATTCATTCTGTCATCGGACCACCAGACGCTTGGCTGGTCTCCATCCCTTTGTTGCCGATATACCATGCATTCGAAATAGATGGTTTGTTTTATTATGGGTATAGTAAAGGAGTGGAATAATTTATAATGTGGATGTATTTAGAGCAAGAGTGAACAGGGTTTTGTTAAGCTAAGTCAGTGCGATTTACCTTCGGCTGCATCACCACTTACCATCGGTGGGGATAGTACTCAAGCACTGGTTTATAATAGAAAAAAGGAGAACTTTTGTGTCACCCTAGCTCTGATTGCCTCTAAAATATGTCAAACGCTATCAAACTGTGACAGAAATCAATAACAAGGTCATTATGTTTTTACGTTTAGTTTTGTTTCTATCCATCACAAGGCTAGAACTATTAGGAACTCATTTAACAATTAACGTAAGTCAAAGGATAGATATTGTATTTTTTTTACCACGTGGTAAAAGAAATTACAAAGAAAACATACTTTAATTTATATTGATTCCATTTTAACTTTTTCTGTCTTTATAATCATAACACATGGACAAAGATAGGGAGAAGATTTTTCTTACCTTATTTATAATACTTCAGTTACCATCATAACTATATATAGTGTAAATTAAAATGAACAAAGACCTCCCCATAAAATACCTTATAGGGGGAATATTACCATAGTTGGCAAGTCTCGGAAGCGGGTTGGCTACCGCAGTTTTTTATTTTTAGTCGTTATTAGGAATACGCAGTAGCCTGCTTTTTCCTCTTTCGCCTTTTACTTCATCCATGGGATAATATGGGGTATATTTTTACATCACCACTACACGATAAAACCTATAGTGGCGGTGTTAGAATAAAGTTCATAACACTGATAAAAGATGAAATAATAAGCGTCACATTATGGGAGAGTCGTGTAGTGGATCGTCCACTTAACTGCCGCAAGGGTCATGCTTTTTTGATGTGCCCGAGTGTGTTGCACTTGTATAAGCTGAACGGTTTATATACAGTTTGTAATACGCTATAATTCGCCTTGGGATTTTTTTTATAGAATAATAATGACAAATGAGCACACAGTCCATCACAGATGTAGATGTCTATCATCTGTATGGCTGCTGTGTTTCGTATGGTGAGTTTAGAGAACCGGAGATCCTTTTTACTTGAAAAAGGGCATTCAATCTCAGTCAGATAGTCAGATAAATGTGGATGTCTATGTGTCACAGTATCTGCTTACCATCTGGTGTACTGTATTCTCTTTTGTCACTCTTATTATTTAATATAAAAAGTGATACAAGCGTAAGCGTCTCTACATCACGAAGGCCCATGTCCAGCGGTAGACTTTTAAGGGTGATGAAGAATATAATATACAAATACTATAAAAATTTAAACATTAGTAAAAATGGAAACGAATGTGCCACAGTACACCACGACAAAGAACATTAATCTCATTTAGGAATAATGCTGGGTAATTTTATTACTCCGCTGTGATACAAGTCGTGTAAGATATTTTCTTGCAAAAATGTTATATGAAGTTCTCGCGGATCGGGATTTCCACCTTTTAACGTTTATTAGGTTGTGAGGTCAAAGTATAGTATATATCTATTTTCATAAAAGTTTAACAGAAAAATCTTACAAGAACATAATATTCTAGAGTAACTGAATTTGAACATGAGTTTCAGGTTTTAATCTTTGTCAAGCTCAATATTTCTATAAAAACTACACGTGTCTTTGAAACTAAAGATAATATAATGCTGATAACTTACGAAAACTAATATACTGTTAGTATAGGAGACGAGCTGCTACATTAAAGCATTATGATGGAGAACCTTTACTAGTAACGAAGTATATAAAGGATCTTAGACTTCAGGAGTGACAACACATATATATTTTCTTACTCGACAGTATATCTAACCCAACTATGGGCCGTAACATCTACTTACGATAAGGTCAACCTGCTTGTTATTTTTTCAAAATATATCTTATATATTTAAATAAATATTGTTCTTCACAATAAGCTATATTTATTTATTTTTATATTTATTACATTTCCTAAAGAAAGAATACACTGACTGAAAATGAAATTAAAAGAGCACCAAACACAATGAGGCTAGTGTAGCATGACGAATACTTTTCCCTTCATAGGTATATCTTTTGTTTCTCCTAGTTTTCAAAATAGGATGCCTATGTTCCTTTATAGGCAGTAAACTTGTTTAATAGTGGTAGAGCTTGCAGCTATATTAATATTAGTATATTATTAGTTGTAGCACAAATGGGTCGGCTTGACTATGGTATCACCATGCTCTTACAGGACACCAGGCTAAAAAAACAGCTTAATACTACTTTGTTTCGTATGGTCAGTAAAGAGAACCAGAGATCATATTTACTGGAAACGAGGCATTCCATCCTAGTCCTCAACAGTGACAACGCATCTGCATATTGATTCTTAATCAACACAGATGGGCCACAGCATCCACTTACCATCAGGTAGATTGTGTGCTTGTTTGTCAATACGTAAAATATGCATACGTGCAAAGGCCTTTTATAAAGAGTGCTTCATATGTGAATTGCTCTAGAGATCGCCATTGGTAAAAGGGTTGGCATATCGTAGTTTTTTTATAACTCTTAGCTGTCATCAAAATTTGTTTGCAAGTCTTGCAAGATCTATATCTATCGCTCTTTAGCGACACCCACACACTTAGTACTACACTTATTCCTGTCCTTCCATGTCTTTAATTTCTCAGTAGAAATGAAGGACAGTTATTTCTCAATAGAAATAGCTAAGAGGGTGGCACACACCCCCATGAATTCAGAAGCAAGAAACCAGACCTTCTAACTTTGGCTTACCTAATGGTAAGTGAATGATGCAAGTTATAGACAGATACCCACATTCCTTGATTAAGAATCAAAACACAAATGCAATATCATTCCTAAAATGTAAGATTGTACGTCTCGTTACCAATAAAACTTTCAAACTTTCTTTAAGTCTCGTTACCTTCTAACTTAAACGCTCTTTTAAGTTATTAAATAGAGCTCATAATTTACTCATAATAAGTGTGAATTCGAACCTGATAAAGCTATTGTCAGTTTTACGAAATTTATCTGACTTATTAATCGCGATAAAAGCACACATTATTTTTTTACATATTAACACATTTAAAACCCATTACGAGCAGAAGATTCCATATCGCGTGATGTTTAAACCGGACGATATGAATAAACAAACAGTTACTAGTAAGGTCCCTGGCACACGAGACATAAAACGGGAACGTGAGCAGCGGTAATTGCTATAAACGATCGCGTGATTGCAAAACGCACGCTGCGTAGTCCACAACACTAAGGTAATGACAATACGATTCGATATTATCAGATACAGTTAAAATTTACTACGTACTTGTGCACGTGTGTCAAAAGAAAGTCATTTGAATGTAATTTCAGTCGGAATTTCTTTCACATTCATGAAGTTGGATGTTTTACGCTTTTAAACTTTTTCTAAATATTCATTTCAACGTACTAGGAAATATGTTTTTGTAACTTATTTTCTTAGTATTTCCATATAACATTTTTAATTCATATTTGTTTTAAAATTTTATTCACCATGTATTTAACTGTTATAATAAAATATACATTTTACCATTATATGAGGTAGAGTCAAACCGTAGCGTATTATAGCTGCAGTGCGAATGGTGCCGTATTTTGTATGGTGAATGATGAGAATTGGAGACTATATTTTACATGTAACAAGGTATTTCACCTTAATATTCAGGGATAACACATATGCATTTTAATTCTTAATTTAGGATAGATGTAAGTTTCCTTAGGCCGCAGCATATTGATGGACAGTATGATTGTTTTGTTACCTTTTATTCTTTAGAAAATCATGAATAATACAATTAATTAAATTAAAGTTGTCATTTTTGTTGGATGCAAGATTCTTGATATAACCAATCATTGATCACATAGCGATGTCACATGAGTAAAGAAACTGTACAGAGGCGAAACTTCTAAGGACCTGTCAAAATTTACTTTTTTTGGCAGGGTTGGCACAAGTAGATAAAATAAAATAAGCAAAACGTTTAATCAGCTTTTTATTACTAAACAAATCAAATCTAATCTTTTTATTTTCATACAACATAGGTCCATATGGGTTAGTAATTATTTCTAATAGTAAGGAGGTTAGTAGTACTACAATTATAATAATAATTTAATTTAAATAATTCACGAATCTGGATGTTGTCCGCACATGGCTCCTTAATATAGGTGCATGTGGATCATCTGCTACCGTCTTCAGGATGCTGTTGTCACTTCCCCGTACGCGGCTTATTAGTGTAGCCACTTTCTTGCGCATGAGTGCCTGATAACCATCCGTTCCCGCCAGCGCAAACATTTCAGATGCACTGAAGAAACGAGAAAGTTTCATCATCATCCTGAAGATATTATTATACTGGACGCGAAAGGTGTTTAACGATCCTTTGGTGTAGCTGATCCACAGACCGCTAGACTTCATTCGTACAACGAGCGAATCAACGGACCAGCACGTTACCACGGACCGCCAAAGCCCTACGCTCCAGTTCTATTTCTAAATCGTCTCTAAGGTCGTCGGTAAGTATGTGGCCTAGGTACTTTAATTGAAAAACTCTGTTCAGCTCCACTCCACCGAGGCAAATTGGAGGTATAAATTCGGTACACTTACCGGCGGCCTTAAAGACCATAAATTAAGTTTTTCTGGCATTGTAAGACAGACAATGCGACTTAGCATAGCTCTCACGTAAGTTCAACATTTCTCTAATAGCACTCGTAATGGGGCCCAGCAGCACCGTGTCGTCCACGTAACTAATATTCTTTACATTAACACCACTCACTTTGCATCCGACTCGCATGCTGCTGAGCTCCACTATGAGGTCATTTACGTACAGGTTGAACAGCTTTGGAGACGACAGCCCACCTTGCTTTACTCCGCACTCCAACCTGTACGACTTGGACAATTGGTCAGCCCATTTAACGTAATTTACTTGCTTTGTGTACCAATACCGAAAAAGATTTAGCACCTCCACCGGCACACCGCTGTTCTCCACTTTCCTTCAAAGCACATCATACGAAACCAGATCAAATGCTTTGGAGAGATCTAGAATGCAGGCGTACACCGGCGTTCTCCGGCTTGTATAATATTGGACAGTGTGCTTTAGGCTTAGTATTGCGCTTTCAGTGGATAGTCCGGGCCTAAACCCGAACTGCGCGTCATGTAACTTAAGATACTTTTGCAAGAATGAATCAAGCAGACTGTCCAATACTTTGACCACCGTGGCAGCAAGAGAAATAGGGCGTTAGTTGCCCTTATCCGAGATATCACCTACCCTTTTTTTGACAATGGGCACCACAATATTTTTCATTAGATCTGGTGGTAGATATGAATGTCCCACGCACATATTGAACAATAGAGACAGGACCCTTGGCAGGTGTACACCCGCATGTTTTAGGTGCTCGATACTGAGCCCGTCGTATCCGGGAGATTTGCCCCTGCTCATCCGCTTGATTACATCTCTGACTTGACTAGCCGTAAACAATAGCATAGGCTCATCCACCCGCACGCCAGGCTCAGTACCAGGCATCCCCGTGGAGGGGCCCAGCGGCGATCGTACCCTGAAGTATTCTATAAACCAGTTTGCGATTCCCTCCGGGTTACTAATCCCATTTACACTGGCCGGCGGGCCAGGCTTAATCTGCAGTTTACTAGTGGACTTCCAAAATTTCCCAAAAGTTGTATCTGCTCGCAGTTTCCCTATTTTGTCCATTTTGATTTGCTCTTGGTTATTTATGCACCATTTGAGTATACTTTTAAAAACCTTGCGTAACTCGCGCATCAGCTCATATATTTCGCCTATAGCGGGTCTATTATATAAAATCCACATCTGAAATTTAAGCCTGGCCTCCCAATAAGCATCCCTCACATTTTTATTTTACCCACACAGGATCTCTTTTCTACGAGGCTTATCAATTTTTACGTAATTTGTTTTAATAGCCGCCATTTTTAGTGTACTTACAATTTGTTCACAGAAATTGTCGACCAAACCTTTATGACAGGCGTTATCGTATGACCCGTGACTGCAACTAGCGAATTCGGGAGGAAAATCAATGTTTCGTAGCTCTTTATGACATAACTCTTGATACTTTCTTATCTGAGACTCACTTCTTTCTCCCCACGTAACC
Source organism: Parnassius smintheus behrii (assembly GCA_036936625.1). NCBI lineage: Eukaryota > Metazoa > Arthropoda > Insecta > Lepidoptera > Papilionidae > Parnassius > Parnassius smintheus. The sequence goes on along the minus strand of JAUPFT010000003.1, from coordinate 1,159,540 downwards.
GCACTGCGTTGCATGTCACGCATCACCCGTTTAGGCCTTACATTCTCTAAACTACACTCTAGATAGTCAGATGATCCTATGGTACGATAATGTACATACATCCTTCACTGTACCTACATCAGTGACAGTATGCCAGGCTGATAAGGTGACCACACAGTGGTCTAGCCACCTCGTACCACCATGACACTGGTCTAGAAAGGTATACGTATTTGACCCTAGCATTTGTACATCTGCACATACCCAAGACTGATCCGTACAGAAACGACTTATTTCGGTGTAGAAAATATCTTCGGGATGTGCATTATAATCTCCTAATATAAACATATTCTCTACGTTGTAACTAGCTTAAATTGCACTTATTTCACTTAGTATTTCTGTAAAAATAGGTAAGTTTTTATCCGACTTATTCAGCATATAAGCAGAAAATACCAAGATGGATCTATACCCTACTACACCCTTGACAGCAGCTAGCCGCTTACTCGAACATTCTATAACCGATACACAGTCAAACAAGCCCTTCTTCTAAAGAATAGCTACTCCATCGTATGGTCTCCCCCTCAGAATACCAGAGGAAGTGTCCACAGCAGACTTACCGGATAATTAATATATTTTATTTATATTTTTTAATTTTTAAGATTAATAACGGAATATCATGACTAAGAAGCCAAGTCTCCTGTAGACACACCATATTACCCGTTCTACATAAATTCCGAATATCGTTAATCGATGTCTTAAAGTTCTTACAGTTATAGCTAAACAATCTGCAGTAATTTGTTTTATTTTTACAATACATATTAAAAATTTATTTATGAACTTTATCACTAACCTCCTAACGTACAGTTTTGTACCAAAAATACACAAAACTCCTTAAGGTTATGCCATCTGGCCAAAATGCCATGCCAAAATTCATCATCTGAGAATAAACTCATTTTATTTTTCGATACAATTAATTTATACGCATTATATTTTCTTGTAGAATTCATTTTTATCATTTTTTAGTACTGTTGCGCGGCTAAGTTGACATCCGGCACTAGCGCCATCTAGTGTCGGGTAACAGAGCGAGGGGAGAGCTTTCCAGAAAGTGACATCATTAATCTTTCAACCGACAGCGCTATCTGTTGTCGAAATGAAGAACTAAGCTTCTGGAAAGTGACTCTTGAACTTTCGGCGCTTTGTCTATTGGTGCGCGTATTTACTTGAATGTTCTGGATGATTCGGTACTAATGTGTATTTATAGGCGCTGCAAGGTGCGATCGAGGAAGTATTGAAGTTGGCGAGACAAGCGAAGCTTCGGAGCGGAATAAAGTGAATCAGTGTGATTAATTATTAGTGTTTTTAACTTTAATTAGTGTAAAGTGAATTAAAGTGTTAATTTAGGTAATTCTATCGGCAATTTTTATTGTCACGGACCTCAAGCTCGTAACAATTGGTGTCAGAAGTGGGATAAAATCATGCCGATTTTACCTAAAGAGGAAACGGAGGGTGTCCGTACCCGAAGTCAACGCTAGCAGGAGACGGACGAAAGAAGATTTGGTGGTGCAACGCCGCAGACGTCGGAGGGCCAACCACCGGCTGCAGGCCCTTCAGTAGCCCCTACATCTGCAGCACCTGACTTAAGTGCTCTGATGGTGATGCTGCAGGAACAGGCCCATTACCATCCGAGATAACTGAAGATGTGCGACAACTGTCATGTGTTTGGGTTTCTTACGAGGTTAGGCATAATTTATTAAGGCTAAACTGTACAAAATATGGAATCGATTTAAATGTTTAAGCTTTTATCAGGAATATATCTTATTATATAAAATTTTCATTTTCGTTTTCGATGTATCACAATTTATTTTTTATTGTTACTTGTTATGAGATATTTTACGACTGTTTACAAATAACTTAAAACGACACTTCACAAACTAACTAGAAATATCTATAACGATCTATACATGTTTTAGTAATTATCTTAAGTTTGTAAAAATACTATTAAATATCCCTTCATATACTAACAAATTCACACCTTCTACAGTTATAATTCTAATCTATGGTTATATCATACTGATAAAGTGTTAGAAACTTTAAGACACACTAGGTATTATACGTTAAAAAAAATAAGTATTGTAGATTCCTTATTTTAAAATTGAAGACACTGCATTGATTTTAAGAATTAAGTCCGTAGTTATTTACATTTTGGTAGCAAAACATTGACCTACTACCAATACAACAAAGTTAAAAAGTATAAACTTGTTTGTTTTTCATTACATTGATTAAGTTGCTAGTTAATAAAGGTTATTTTATATATTATGATACAAATTGTCTTAATGTTTTGTGTTAAAGTTTGAAGTTCCTATTTCTAATTACAATGTCTAATTACCAATTTACAACTCACATAAAGGATTTTTGCTATTCAGTAGATACGTCAATGTCCAATTGATGCAACAAGTGTTTAGCTAAAGCATTATGTCATACAGGTTAGCCACATATTAATATTCCACTTTATGTACAAACATCTTTTTATTTTGTCATGGCGGCGTGGTCAAAATTCGCTAATGAGAGTTCAGAAGACGCTCTGGGTATGATTTGTAATCTTTCCAAGGACTTCGCCTTAGTTTAACCTTAATCGGGAAGCTGCATGATTTTAGTGTAATTACATAAAAAAGAACACAATCTGTTTTTACGGATGGAAATAGTTCTTTCGGACTGGTAGTATCTATGGATGTTCATCAGGGTTCAATTCTTAGCCCCTTCTCATTCTTACTTTATACGTACGTAATAAATAATGTTATATCGAAGTAGTACAGTGGTTGGGTAAGGTTTATAATTAAGTCACCTGAATAAGGGGGTGGTGGGTGGTAGGGAGGGGAGAGGAGTTGTGGAGTCAAGCCCCACTTCCCCTGCTGCTGGATGTCCTTAATTTTATTGTAAATTTTTAAAAATCTTTATTTGAGGTCATGCTTCGTAATTTTTTTGAAAATTCTAACCTGATTTATGGAGAGAGAGAGAGAGAGAGAGAGAGAGAGAGAGAGAGAGAGTTGTGGGACGGAATACCCACATCACTCAACGTGATATAGTCGAGGAAAGCCCGGTCGACGGAGCCCCACTTTGCTGGGCATGTACTCCTGAGTGGTTTGTAAAGAAATAACCATTTTTTGTTCCTTGTTTGTCTTTGTGAATTTATGTATGTAAACTGTTCCTACGGTACAGGACAAAACGTAGTGTGGGGGTTACGTTTCTTAAAAAACAGGAACCCTCTATCGTAAAAACTAGTCTTATTTACCTGACTCGTTAATATTTTTTTCTTATCAATTTTATTTCGTTTTAAAAAGTTTTTCATCTAGTAATAACCAGGAGATTGATTAAGCACTCACCGAAGTACACCTTCAGGTCACTCCATAAAGTCCAAGACGTATAAGTATATTTATTTATAAATCCTACGTACTTATTAATATTAAGTATTATTAATACTCAACCTTGATCAAGTATGTATCAAATTTAGTTTTCGGAATATTTTGTATTAATTTCTAAAGCGATCGATATTTTTCATCACAAGCCAAACACAAAGTATAAAAATTTAATAGCATAGTAAGTTGTATGTAGATGGTAAGATAATTACTAAAATAGAAAAATTCGTAGTTGGAGGAAACCAGAAAGCAGTAAGTATCAAAATGTACATACTTAACTTAGACCATTTAAATTAACCCAATTGGTTGAATGGTCTAAGATACTTAATAATACGTAGTATCCTCTTAGTAGTAGTCTATTGGTTAATACAAGGAACATTTTCGCTGAGTTTCAAAATATACTAGATCGTATGTCGCCTTGCCATTTATTTCTGCCTTTGAGTTCTAGTCTAGGCCTAGTCAGGTAACATATGCAAAATATAGTTAGTGTGGTATAAGTTGGTCACCCTTTTACCGAAAATTTGTTGATGTATCTTTTTCGGCTGAGTTTTTCATATTAATATTGTTATGTTATCGTGATCAATTCCTAAAAGCCTCTTGTTAGAAACTAGTATATTTCTTGCTAAATGTCAACTATGGGTCATGAATGTCTCGCATCTTTGACAGTACTCTCTGTGATATCATTATCAGTTGTGAACCAATTTATTGATTCTTTTTGAAGTGACTTTAGAATTGTGTTTTGAAACTGGATAAAATCATTAGGAATTAGGAACAGATATATATATATATATATATATATATATGAATTAGGAACAGATATATATATATATATATATATATATATATATATATATATATATATATATATATATATATATATATATATATATATATCTGTTCCTAATTCCTAATGATTTTATCCAGTTTCAAAACACAATTCTAAAGTCACTTCAAAAAGAATCAATAAATTGGTTCACAACTGATAATGATATCACAGAGAGTACTGTCAAAGATGCGAGACATTCATGACCCATAGTTGACATTTAGCAAGAAATATACTAGTTTCTAACAAGAGGCTTTTAGGAATTGATCACGATAACATAACAATATTAATATGAAAAACTCAGCCGAAAAAGATACATCAACAAATTTTCGGTAAAAGGGTGACCAACTTATACCACACTAACTATATTTTGCATATGTTACCTGACTATATATATATATATATATATATATATATATATATATATATATATATATATATATATATGATTTGGGTATGGGATGTAATACAGTATGTATGTTATTATCTAATATATACTTTAGTTACCGTGCCACTCATGTCATTTATTGAAATTGAAAATTTGGAATGTAATGTAATAGGCATATGTAATGTCACTACATTTTTCCTACTCCTGATCCTCTGCATTTCTCTTGTTCCCTTAAAGTTTTCTGAGGCTTTCACTTCTACAGTGTGTGAACTGTACACATATTTTTTTATTAAAGAGAAAATATTCCAACCCTATGGGTGGAAAATAGGCTATGAAGTTTCTAATGTAATATTCTAGTTTGTTGCCTTGAGATTGTGAATTCCTTGATCTACTCAAAAGAAACAAAATATTAAACTTTTAATGAATGGTAAAAATAAACTTTATGGCACTAAATAAAATAATTATAACTTTTAACAAATTGTGAAAACCAACTTCAGAATGCTAAAAATAGAAGTTATTTATTTGCTACCCTTAGCCACTCAAGCGTCCATGGTGACTACAGTCCCCGAACGACATTGTTCGCTTTAAATGTGTACAGCGCTAAAGACCAATGTTAATAATACAGTAGAAAAATAAGAGATGGTGTTATTAAAAATTTGTCATTCATGAGAGTGAGTTTTATCTATGCAATGGTAACAAAATATTCAGAAAAAAAAATTGAAAATAATAATTCGCCATTGTTTGTGGACTGTTAAAATGTGTGGAGCTTAAACAAAAATGTGATTAGTTTTATGTTTTTATATGTAATATCTAATGTTATTGTACATCAAATTAATTGTGAAGATATTTGCTTTAGGAAATATGTATCATTATGACAGTTCCAAAATGTTTACATCATATAATAATTTAGCTATAAATTTTAATCACTATATGCGATCTTCGTTTTTTTATTATAAGTTTTTGAAGTGTATTCTAAATGGTTGTTTTTGTTCAATAAATGCTAAATATAGAATAATGCTTCACCATATTATCGTGTTAATAACATGATAATAGCCATTGATTCAAACTACTTTTACAGATTTTATCGTGTTTTTTTGTATATATTTTTATATTTAATACCCGAAACGTCGGGTATATTTTTATTATCTGATGTTTCGGGTGCTTTCCAGCACCCATCGTCACGGGGGACTGAGTTGACTGATGTCCCGATGTCAAAGTTAACCCAGAGTACATTCAGCTTTTTAATTATTGTCTTTGGTCCGATCGACGCAGAATGAACTAACTGTGTTTTGAAGTCTTTGCTGTGGTATGGTTGGGATTAGTTTTAATTTTCTTAATTATAGGGTCCCAAGCAGGTGGTAATACCCAGCCTCCTTCTCTATTGAAATTAGGATGTTTTTTAATTTCAATAGCCTCACATATCATCCTTGGTAGGAATCGATGTTCTTTCGCGAGGATTTGTGGTCTATCAAATCTGATGTAATGGTTGGGGCAATCTAGGATATGATCGCAAACTGCAGACTTCCCAACTGCACACTGTTTTACTCGTATACAGTCCACTTACGACGACGGCCGAACCCGCAGTGAGCCAAAGTTATATCTGTATTTAGAAAAATGTATTATTTCAAGCCAAACACAAACAATGTTCGATATTCTTAGCAGGAAATTTTTTATTATAACTTAACAAATTAAAATTAAACAGCCATATACATTCCAAGGCTTCCCACATGATAGAATAGATTACAAACTAGATTGAATTGAATAATTGATATTTTCGAAAGTTATCGTGTTTACCCCTCAATGCGTACGTGATGAATCTACACCATAAGCCACTAAAACCACTCTTTTAATAGAAAAATAACAAAAAAATATCAAATAATAAAACTTCAAGAATTAAAATGAAATTACTCCGTAAAAGTAGGATAGTATAGTAGTTATTCAATCTGTAGTTTTTGCATAAATATCACAAGTTATTATATTATTTGAGTAGAGTTGGAGCCCACCACAAGTCCACCGCTGGTCATGGACCTCTCCCGAGCAATGCTACTAAACACGGTTCTGGAGCTAACTCCGTCCGTCAAATTCCTGCATCTCTTACCGTTGCTCACCAGTACGAGGCTGCCATTCATGAACCTTTCTTCCCTATTGGTTGCCGTTTTTCCGATTCAGCTTACTTATTCGTTGTGCTTTGTCAGTCACTCTGGTTCTACTGCAAATATCCTCATTTCTAATGTTATGCTCGGAGTTTCTCGGCATGATAAACTTAGAAATGTATAGTATACTTAGAATCGTTTAATTAACAATCTGAGATTTTGCTGCAAAATAAAACGACGGCATTTACAACAATAACAAACTGCATAAACTACATTTTAGTATAAATGCGGTATTATATCATCCTACCGACTAAAAAAAAAAACGTTTGTAAATGCCACTGTAACATTTTAAGAGTTTTACATAAAATGAGGATGGAATATCTAGCTATATCTAGCTTTATGAAAGGTTTATTTCATTCTTTTGTATTTAGATATCGCTGTTCCCTTTGACCTGAATAGTTTAACGGCAGGCACTTAAATGTTGTAGAGAAATTTTTACTCACTTTTATGAAGGATCCGATATTATTTGTATAGCTCTCTGTGTGAAAAGTATTAAAAATCTTTACGGATAAAAAAAAACCTTTTTTACAGCGTCGCGCACAGAACATGAATAACTCCCCAAAGTAATATATGTCCGTTGCACTGGCACCAACGATAACAGATGTAGGATTTTAAAATTTTGCAGTGAAAATTGTAATACAACAGTCAGGTTACAATTTACGATCTCATTGTATACTGTAGACTCTTATGTCTTTGCGATATTTTTTTTTAAATAAACTAGATGTTGGATTTTGTCTGCCTTTACTATGAACTTCCTATTTGATAATCCTTGTAACTTCATTGTATCCTTAGAACTAGCATAGCATTTTTAAAAATTTGCATTGAAAAAAAGAAAATTTAATTAGGTTTATTTCTTAGCACAATGTTATAAGGTTTATGTAGCACATGAACGTGTTTTTATAAAACTAAAGTAATAAGACACTCGAAAAAACTTAATCCACCTCATAGTAAGTGGCCACTGCCGTTTTCGTACACCTGTATCCAACTGCAAATAAAGAAAACTACCGATATGTCGTCATTACTGGTAATTAAGATGTAATGTCTCGCAGCCAGTAAATACCGGCTCTCCATACCCTTCAGACCGGAACAAAGACACGTACGGAGTAAGAGAACGAAAATCTTCCATAATAAACTTCTGAGCAGAAAAAAATCCTATCACCTGTTACACACACACACGTCTGCAATTAAGTTCAAAGAAGAACGGTCTGCGGGGGCGTTGCTACAAAAATGGGCGGCACCGCTAAGGACTAAGATACCTACATTAAAAACTAAGATACATTCTGTGAAAATAATTAGTGTAAAGTGAATTAAAGAGTTAATTTTGGTAATTTTGTCAGCAATTTTTATTGTCACGAACCTCAAGCTCGTAACAATATCTTATTAGTGCCGGTGGTAAGCGGGTTTGTTGTAGCAATACGGCTTTCCCGTGGACATCGCACACCCATACCGTTTGTGGGCGGCGTCGTAGAACATAGCGATGCGTCGTCTATCTTTAGGATTGGGATGAGTGTGTTTGGTAGCACTTTTGAATGTAACAGGCATACCCAACTTCATGTCTTAGTGCATTAGCGCTGTGATACGTGGAGTTTTGTACACCGGCGTCTTAGTAGCGTGCTACTATGATACGTTGGTGACATTTTTTTGTTAACAACAATACAAACTTTGTTATAAAAGTCGGTAGGGATCATGTAGGTGTGTTGTGAGGGGGCGCCACCCGTATGATAGTTGCATTGATGCTTACTGCTACTTGCGGTATTGCGTCTTGTGATGGATCTGCGGGTGTGCTGCGCCTGATTCAACGCATTATTGTGGTTCTGGTCAATGAAAGTATACAATTATCATCTTAGTGCCGGTAGTAGGCGGGTTTGTTGTAGCAATATGGCTTTCCCCTGGACATCGCACACCCATAACGTTTGCGGGCGATGTCGTAACGCATAGCGATTGGTCGTCTATCTTTCGGATTGGAATGAGTGTGTTTGGTAGCACTTTTAAGTGTAAACAGCATACTGAACTTCATGTCTTAGTGCATTGCCGCTATAATACGTGGATGTTTGGCCACTGGCGTTTTAGTAGCGTTCTACTATGATACGTTGGTGCAGTTTTTAGTTAACAACATATTAGTGCCGGTGGTAAGCAGTTTTGTTGTAGCAATACGGCTTTCCCGTGGACATCGCACACCCATACCGTTTGTGGGCGGCGTCGTAGCGCATAGCGATGTTGAGAGTGTTTGGTAGCACTTTTAAGTGTAACAGGTATACTCAACTTCATGTCTTAGTGCATTAGCATTATGATGCGTGGGGTTTTGTTCACTAGCGTCAGTAGCGTAACGTTGGTGATATTTTTAGTTAACAATAATACAAACTTTGTTACCAAAGTCGATAGGGATCATGTAGGTGTGTTGTGAGGGGGCGCCACCCGTATGATAGTTGCATTGATGTTTACTGCTTCTTGCGGTGTGGCGTCTTGTGTTGGATCTGCGGGTGTGCTGCGCCTGATTCGACGCATTCTTGTGGTTCTCGTCGATGGAGGTATGCGGGTGGTGATGTCTGCTGGGATATATGGGGGACCTTGGGATGATGTAAGCCCGACCATAGTCGTATTGATGCATGTTGCGTTCTGCAGCATTGCGTTTTGCGGTGGTTGTTTGGTGGGACGCTATTCTCAATGGCGCTCTCTGCGTCTTGGTTTGACTCACACCTAAGTAGCTTTGCCCAAGTCGGATCGCGACATTACGGGGCTGCAGATTATCTGCCCTCCACGATGTTTTATATAACAACATAATAATATATCTGTGTCACTTTTCTACCTTTGAATGATTGAAGGCAACTTGTTGGTGGGTGAGGCAAACATGATCGAAAATGCATTTACTCAACGTCAGTGACACAAACCTTTTCTGATGGCGAATTATTGAAGGCAACTCTTATCTTATAACTCCTATCTTATAACTGCCTTTTGGATATATCTGCCGTTGTATTGATTGGTGGAGCATATGTATCGACCTCATGCGGATCGCAGCTGGCGTGAGGATCTGAGAAGACTCTCAAGGCTGCGTCCGAAAGCCGCACAACGTGGGACCCCATTCCTTTGAGGTGAGCGGTAGACTTATGATACGCTCCTTGGCTAGTAGCCGTGCTGATCGTGCAACTGGTGGTGATGCCATACACTTACATCACGTATTGGGGTTGAAAAATATCCATTTTATTTTAATTTACATTATTTTTAAATTAAAACTTTCGGAGAATAGCTAAGTCTAGATAGATATAAAGATTTATACCAGGCGGTCCCATAATGAACTGGCCTGATATAGTTCAACGCGACATGTCGCTACATGTTGTGTTGCATTAAATAGAACGTTTATCGTGCACTTAATATAAGAAACATGCATCGACATGAAATGCTTAGTCTTAGTTTAACAGGCATTTGAATAACGAGAGTCGCGTATTTTTTCAAAATATCGAAAACTGAGTATCGAAGTGTCATAAAGTTTCTGTTTAAAGAAGGTTTATCCCCTGCCCAAATAAAATAACGATTGGATAGCGTGTATAAGGAGTCTGCCCCCTCCTATACCACAGTGAAAAATTGGGTGAAAGAGTTTCGCCTCGGGAGAGAAACCGTCGAAGACTTTGGCCACGACGGTCGACCTGTGGAAGTGCTCACTCCCGAAACGATTGCTCTTATCGAATTCGGTTCTGAGTGACCGCCGTTTGAAGATTAGAGAAATTGCAGCAAGGCTTGGGCTCTCTAATAGTACCGTTTATCGCGCGATCTATGAACATCTTCACATGAAAAAAGTGAGTGCAAGATGGGTACCGAAACTTCTTTCAGCGGTACAGAGACAGGAAAGAGTGCGCTGCGCTTCGGAGTTTTTGGATCTTTGTGGCGAAAATCCAAAGACTGTGATCGAGCGGCCAGTGACTGGTGATGGAGCTATGATCTTGTATTATGATCCACAAAGCAAGCGCGAGTCAATGGAATGGCGTTATAAGGGTGAGAAGCCCCCTAGAAAGGCAAAGGTGCAACAATCGACTAAAAAACTGATGTGCACAATATTCTGGGATTTTCAAGGCATTTTGATGGTGGATTTTAAAGAACGTAATACAGTCGTGAACGGCGAATATTATGCTTCTTTAATATATAAATTACGAGACAAGATAAAGGAAAAACGGCAAGGTGTCTAAAGGTGTCCTGTTGCTCCATGACAACGCCCCTGTTCATACCGCTGGTGTTTCGAAGGATGCAGTTCGTCAATGCGGGTTCACAGAAGTTCAACATCCACCTTACAGTCCAGACATGGCCCCGTCCGACTATTATTTATTTCCAAATTTAAAGCGGGACTTAAGAGGAAGAAAATTTTCAAGCGATGAAGAGTTACAGGCGGCCGTCTTCAGTCATTTTGAGGATAAAAAATGTGATTATTTTTATAAAGGTTTAGAGATGTTGATTCACAGATGTCAGAAGTGTGTTAGTATTCATAGTGATTATATTGAAAAATAAAATTGGTTTCGTTTCATTTCCTTCATTGGTTCATAGTTAGGCCAATTCATTATGGGACCGCCTACGTACATAAACCTTGGGGAAGCACGGGCCGCTTAGCGGCTTGCTTTGAGTCGGCCGTGTCAGTGACCTCATAGCGGCCGTAGACTATTATTTATTCTGTGACGTAGATAATATTATGTCGGCAGGTGTCGAAAAGTTCAAAAGCAAATATCATTTTTAGAAATTTAATATTTCTTAAGTTATCTGATTAGAAACCCAAAAACCCCATTTAAAGCAACCAAAAAAATTTTTCATTATCATAATTGCCATGCCTATATGTACATGTGGCCGAAGCAGGAGAGAAAGGGGAGATCTCCCGGAGGATCTCTCCGGATCTCCGGAGGCAAGGTGTTCTGCCCGGGGAGCGGTCAACGCTCCGTGTTGATAGTTCGGAGATGTTCTATATACACTGTTTATGATTCGAAATTTTGATAGCGTGATTTGGGCTTCGGTGTGATTTGCGTGCGACGCGACGACAGCGCCGCTACATCACCTCCCTGCTCAGACCAGAGGTCGATAATGCAGTCTCGTTGCCGACGAATGTGCAAATGCCAGGAGATTACCTTGTAGTCTGCGGTCAGTCGAGAAGAAGGCAAGTAATCTGCGAGAGTGCCGTGAAGCAGAGGCGAGCAGTAAGGCTCAGAGCCGTGCCGAACACTGTAGCGCAGAGTGTAGCTTGAAGGAACAGGAAGCATTATTATTCCAGTGCTGCGATGAACCCTGTGAAGCTAGATGGCTTGCAGGATATAAAGACTGCAGACGATATCTGCTCGGGAGCGAATGGGTGGGGTATTCTATGACGATGATGAAGCTTGAAGTGTTCCGAAGGTTGTTGGTTGCGTGTTCAGATCACGTCGGGTGTTCACCACTGTGGCCGAAGAAGGAAAAGGGGAGATCTCCCACCGGGCAAGATGTTCGGCCCGGGAAGCGGCCAACACTGCGTGTGATAGTTCGGAGATGTTCTATATATACTGTTTATGTTTCGGAATTTTGATAGCTAGATTGAAGCTTCGGTGTGATTTGCTTGCGGCGCGACGACAGCGCCGCCACATACACCTATAGGTCCCTGAAACGACCAACAGGGTTTTTGTTACATACCGTACATAAGTACTACTGTCTTCCAGTACTAAGATATTTTAAAAAATATGCAGTATGCTATGCAGATACTTCTGATGAAAAATGTTAAATTAAATGAGCTTTTAAAAAGTTTAACCAGGTGACAGCATTGTCTATGACTTTTTTTTTCTATTATCATTGTACATCGTGTTCTTGCTGTGCAGTTGAAGAATAAAAGTTTTCATATTAAATTAATTAACATCTTTTAATTGATAAAAACACCCATAACCCTTTAGGTTATGGGCCCAGGTAGACTCTGTAATTGAAATCTCGTAGAAAACAGCAAAAAGAAAAGTTACAATCGTTGTTAGAACAAATTGACAAGATAACCTCAAAATGGATTCCCGCGCGACAATGAATTTAGACAAATTCGATGGACAGAACTTTAGGCAATGGAAATTTCAGATAAAGTGTGCACTAAAAGCAAAAGGGATTGACATTTCAGTGCCTAGACCATCTGTAAACAGTGTTGAGTGGACGAAAAATGACGGCATGGCAATGTATATTATGACCTCTTCGATGGATTACAAACAAATTACCTTGATAGAGAACTGTGAAACTGCCATGGAAATAATGTCAAAACTAGAATCAATATATGAACAGAAGAGTGAACTATGTAAAATGTTAGTTCATGAGAGATTCTATCAATACAAAATGTCTGCAAGTGACAGTGTCGCTCAGCACATTTCTAAAGTCGAATCTTTAGCCAAGCAGTTAAAAGAAAGTGGAGAAAACATCAGTGAAATGGCTGTGATAACAAAAATACTTGGAACATTTCCTCCCAAGTATAGATCACTCCGTCAAGCCTGGATGTCATTGGATCCAGCGAATCAGACTCTTGTCAATTTAACTGCTCGTTTATTGGACGAAGAAGCCAGTTTGCAGTGTGAAGACGAGCAGGAAACGGCTCTCCTTGTGGCTAACAAAAGTTGGAAGAATAACCCAAAACACAATGATCAGAATAAAGGTGCTGGTGGCTCAAATCAAAATAAACCCACCAAACACAGGTTCGAGTGTTATAATTGTGGAAGGCGAGGACATTTTGCTCGAGAATGTCGTGCTCCAAAAAAATCCAAGCCCAGAAAACCTCAACAGGAAGGTGCAGATTTATTAGCGTTCAATATAGAAACCAGTTTTAATACAACTGAAGAGAATGCTTGGATTTTAGACAGCGGTGCCTCTGCACATATGAAAGGAGTTCTTTTTAAATCTTTTTGAATGCAGCCAGAAATCATTGACGCTAGGAAACGAACAATCAGTTGAAGTGGCCGGCATCGGCAAAGTGTTAATAAAGAGATATGTCAATGGACAGTGGGAGAATAGTGAGCTGCATAATGTGTTATATGTTCCGAATTTAAGAAGGAATTTATTTTCAGAAGGTGTGATAGTGCGTCAATCCTATACGATTATAAAGAAAACTTCTAGTGCACTAATTTATAAAGGTAATGATTTGGTAATGTGTGCAAGAATAACAGAAAACAACTTATATGAGTTAAAGATAAAAGCAGTGGTCGCAAACACCTGTAACTTAGTCCAAAGTAATCAAAATAATATTAAAATATGGCATGAAAGACTGGGACATCTTAACCTAAAACAAATCAAGAATATGAGTGCTAACAATGTTGTAGAAGGTTTGACACTAAGTGACAGTGATCAAACTGACTTTGTGTGTGAAGCATGTGCATATGGGAAACAATGCAGATTTCCTTTTCACAAGTCTGTACGTGGAGAACTACAGCCAGGTGACCTGGTGTATAGTGACATCTGTGGCCCTATGAGTCATTTATCTATTCAAGGTATGAGATATTTTGTTTTATTCAAAGATGCTGCTACAAGTTACAGACATGTATATTTTATCAAACAGAAAAGTGATGTGATGGAAGTATTTAAGAAATACAATGCTATGATCAAAAATAAGTATATGCACAGTGTAAGGATATTGCATACTGATAATGGAAGGGAGTATGTCAACAAATCTTTCGAGGACTACCTGAACAAAGAAGGTATAGTACATGAACGTACTGCACCTTATACGCCTGAACAAAATGGGCGTGTAGAGAGAGAAAACCGCACGATTGTGGAAAGTGCATGCTCAATGTTGTATGCTAGGGATGTACCACTGGACCTATGGGCAGAGGCTATCAATTGTGCAGTATACTTACTAAACAGGACTTCCTCCAGCCAGACTCCTCAGAAAACACCATTTGAACTATGGAATGGTATCAAACCTCATTTAGGCCATGTCAAGATATTTGGAAGCCTAGGGTATGTACACATTCCTGATCAACTTAGAACTAAACTTGAAAAGAAGAGTGAGAAAATGATATTAGTTGGGTATGATAACAACAATTATAGGATGTTCAGTCTAGAAACCAAAAGGGTGAAAATATCAAGAAATGTCATCTTTGATGAACAGCATGTTCCAGATATAAGGAAAAATATTACACAAATATGCTTGGATGATGAAGAGAGAGTAGAGCAAGAAAATGAGACGCAAGGAACTAATGCAGAGGATACTCTCATAGAATCTACATCATCGGAGAACGAGGGCAGCTTGCAGAGTTGTAATAGTGATGACCCAACATATGAACCCTCTCAAGAGATAGATGATGACACAATCCAGAGCAATATAAATTTGAGACCAAGACATAATAGGATCTTTGAAGCTAACCTAGTAGAATTTTCAGTGCCACAAACATATAATGAAGCAATGAAGAGTCCACAAAGAGATGACTGGTTGCGAGCTATAGATGAAGAATTGCTTGCACATAAAGAGAATAATACTTGGACTTCAGTTGAAAGGTCTGGTCAACGTACTCTTACTACAAAGTGGGTTTTCAATATCAAGAGGGATGAGAATAACCAGGTTAAGCGATTTAAAGCTCGTTTATGTGCACGTGGTTTTAGTCAAATTAAAGATATAGATTACCAAGAAATATTCTCTCCGACAACGAGATATGACTCTATAAGAATTATCCTTTCTATTGCAGCTAAGTATGATTTAGAAATTCAACAATTTGATGTAAAAACTGCCTTTTTGAATGGGTATTTAGATGAGGACATTTTTATAGAAATACCAGAGGGTGTGTCAATGAAAAATGATTGTGTTTTAAAACTTAATAAGTCTTTGTATGGTCTTAAGCAGGCATCTCGTTGTTGGAATAGAAGATTTACTGAGTTCTTGGTAAAATATGGTTTTAAACAATCTCAGGCTGACAATTGTATTTATATAGGTATATTTGATGAAGTAAAAGTATTTATAATAATTTATGTTGATGATGGGCTTATAGTCTCTTCCAGCTCCTCATTGATTAAAAGGATTATAGAATATTTAAAACAAGCATTTAAAATTAAAGAACTAAATTTGAAATATTTTGTGGGGATAGAAATAATAAAAAGAAATAATTGTATCTATATTCATCAAAGAGACTATATAGAACAAATTATAGACAAATTTTGTATGAGTGATTCAAATTCTGCTAGTACTCCAGCAGATGCAAATGTAGTTATTACAAAGAAATTGGATGAAAGTATTGTTAACTTTCCTTACAGAGAAGCTATAGGCTCCTTATTATTTTTGAGCTCTGTATCAAGACCTGATATTTCATTTGCTGTCAATGTCTTAAGTAGATATGTTAATAATCCAAGTCAGCAACATGTGAATGCTATAAAACGTGTTATTAGATACCTAATAAATACTAAAGATTTGTGTATAAAGTATGGAGAAAGCAGTGATCTCAATGGCTATTCAGACTCAGATTTTGCAGGTGATGTGGACACGCGTAAGTCTACTACAGGGTACATTTTCAATATGAATGGAGGACCTATAACATGGTGTAGTCAGAAGCAGAAGACTACTGCCCTCTCCACTACTGAGGCTGAGTTTGTATCAGCTTGTGAAGCTGCGAAAGAGATATTGTGGTTACAGCAACTATTGTCAGATTTAGGTGAAAATATTAAATGTGTTCAATTGTATGTTGATAATCAGAGCGCAATTAAATTAATTAGCAATCCTGTTTATCATAAAAAAACTAAGCACATAGATGTGAAATACAATTTTGTAAGGGAAAAGGTTGAGTTAGGTATAATTAAATTAAATTATATTCCTAGTAACAGTCAATTAGCAGACATGTTGACAAAAGCGTTACCAGTTCAATCTTTTGCCTACTTTAGAGATCAAATTTTTTATAACTTATATGATTAAATTTCAATGGGAGATATATGGTTAAACTTTTAGTGGGAGTGTTAAATTAAATAAGCTTTTAAAAAGTTTAACCAGGTGACAGCATTGTCTATGACTTTTTTTTTATTATCATTGTACATCGTGTTCTTGCTGTGCAGTTGAAGAATAAAAGTTTTCATATTAAATTAATTAACATCTTTTAATTGATAAAAACACCCATAACCCTTTAAAAAATACCTAGGTAACTTCGTTATAAAATCAAAAATGATAGCTAGGTGCAGTAGAAAAATAAAAAATAGCTATTGTAGCAGCGATATTATCCGTGAATTTGCTACTGCAAATTCATTAATTACATCGCTAAAATTATACCATCAAACATTTCTTGTTCAATTGCTAATATCATCATGACAATGTTTCTTGAAGCATTGTCGACCTTAAATATTTTTAGAAAAGCTAGCCTTATTAAAGCCTTCTTCTAAAGTGTCACTTGAAGCAGGTATTTCGGTAGCTGACATTATCGAACTTCTTACACAAGGTGAATTACCTGAAGTGGATTGTTCAAGTGCATTAGACGAGGACGGTGTCATCACTTCATCGGGATTTGTATGAGTAGAAGCTGTTTTGCTGCTACAACCACCGCCACTTGTTATAGGGCCTGATGTTACCGTAGTCACCTCTGCTGAAATTTCAGATGGTCCACTCACGGCTACTGATATTACGGATTTAGAATCTTGAGATTTGGTCGCATCGATAGTCTCCGTGGAATCTTCATTGTTTTGCAAGAAGTGCTTTAAAGATCCAGCCATTTTTTCCCTTTCTTGCAGTATCAGTTTCTTTTACTCGCGAAACTTCACACCTGAAGGTCTCTTTCTTATCCTGAAAAAAACAAATAAATAATTAGTACTTATGGGAATTGGGAATTAAAGTAATCACAATAATAAGCACCAAGTTTGCATATTGCATATTTAAGTAAAAAGCAATTTGTTCGAGCCCTTTCAGCTTAAACCCTCTCATATATAAAGGCAGAAAAAGTATTAAACTAATTTGATCTTATAACCCTTAAAAACCTACAAAATGGTCTTTTTAAAAAGCATAGCATAAAAAATAAGCGAGTTATGGATAAAAACTAATTACTTTTTTAAACTTGTACAGGGTCTTTGACTATATTTACGTGCTTCCTAGAGCATTTATTATGTCAGATAGAAAAAAATGTTTTGTGTAGAAGTTGTAGGTTTTTCTTTGAAGTAATCAGATAAAGACAGGAAGCAGACAGGAACAGGAAATAGATAGGATTCCTAAAAAAGGGTTAATGTTGATAGTATAAAGTAAAGTAGGGAACACTTACCATTTTATAAAAAATCAAAACGTTGAAATTGCAGTCAGCAACACAACACTTGGCAAAATAAAAACATTTCTAAATGTAAAATTTAAAAGGATTACTTGTTTTTATGCACTTGCTGCACGGTCCAGTGAACTAACCGGTTTAAAAACGTCTCCTTTTTTTTGGGCACGAAGCAAATATGGGCAACCCTCCGGAAAGCGGGGGAGGGAGGTGGGAAATGCTCATAGCGCACCACGCAGCCGGCTGCGTGGTTATGTGGAGACTTTTACCCACTAAACCCCACCTTTTAGGGACTTAACGGTCTAACTAAGGATATCTAAGCCGTATACGGACGCGACACTCCCCGGTAGAAAGGAGGGCGCAAGCGGCTAAAAGCCGCTCAGAAGTTTGCCTAATTAAGGCAGATTAAGGGATGTGTTATGTAGGCTTGGCCTGAGCCGCCAGGAGGCAGTTCAGGTCAGTCGAAAGCTTGTTGGGGGGTCCGAGACAGAGTTTCAGTCTGCACACACTATAGCGAGTATGGATAGAGGCTGCATAGGTAGCTGTCTCACGAATGAGATGATTTGGGTGGGACTCTGAGGCTTTGAAAAATCTCTCAGAGAGTGATTTAAGGAACTGCTGGATTGTTGGGAGCTCTAAGTCTCGGTGTAGGTCGGCATTACGGACATAATAGGGCGAGTTAGTGGCCCTGCGACAGAATAGATTTTGAACTATTTGAAGTTCATTTATAACTTTGGGTACAGCATGTGCGGAAATGGGGGCAAAATGCCTCTGGTGATGCATTGCTTTTATAGCGCTCCGGGCATTGTTCATGTCTGAACAGGTAAAATCAAGAAACTACCACCTGACATGTTCTCGCAACATAGGAAATGGCGGTAACTGGATGATATACTAATAAAATTTCGTGTGTATTTATACCTAATCCTATTTAATTTGACCCTGCTATCCTATAAAAAAATTATCTTAAAAAAAAAAGATTGCGTTGCATATTACCAAACATTACAATATCACTTATCGCACTAATCGATTTAAACGAAGTTGCAGATGATTGTTGCAAATTTAATTTATTAAACCACAGTTCTAATGTTCTAACCCCAAGTACCGTAACAGACATTGAATTGGAATCATTAAAATTAGCGTCATATAAATTAAATAGTTCAAAGAATCAAATTCGTCAAGCTGAGAATCTGCCTCATATTGTTAAATACGGGCATTATTATTCAATGCTTACTTATTTGTATTTGCCAGTATTCTTAGTTACATACCGTAAAATATATTCAACAAATGCTTTTCCAATTGTTATAAAAGTAGGTACATCTTGTTGCATCCAAGTATATCAGTGTTATAATAAAAAAATGTTATAAAAACCAAACATTAGTATGGTTTTTATAATATTTTATATATATATATATATATATATATATATATATATATATATATATATATATATATATATATATATATATATATATGTATATATATATATATATATATATGTGTATATGTATATATATATGTAAAGAAATTACATTTCTTTAAGTTTTGTTATTGTTTATTAAATTCTTTTATGGTTAGTCGATAAAGCAGAAACAATTTACTTCGCTACTTGATAGATAGCGCTGTCAAGGTATTTGAGTGGACTATAGATAAAGCAGACGGTTTCGAAAATGGCGTCAGTAAAATGTTAAAATTGTAAAACACGTAAACAATCGGATAATAATAAAATAACTAATAAAGGGAATCGACAAGTGCAATAACTTTTAATGTCGTTTCTTTGTTTTTTCAGGTATGTTTAGTGATTATTGTAAGGTGTAGTTAAGTGAAAAATACAAATGTACAAATAATTTATACTAATAAAACTTTGTTTTTTCAGAGCAACACAAACGTTTATTTCACCGATTCCCTATAAATTACACGAATTGTCTTATAAAACGACATTTCTAGTTAAAGAAAATGGAGAAGTTAAGATTTACTTTTGCGGTATTAGCGGCAAGTGATGGCAAAACAAATGTAATCTGCATAACCTCAATTGAAACACCCGATGGACGTAATTATAATGTTCCGGACGAAATGAAGCCTGCAAGCAAACACACGGGTATTGTGAGCACAGAGGTATTCACGAAGGTCAAGAATTCTCTAAAAAAAAGACATCAAATACGTAAATTGTGGATTCCATTATCTCCAGAATTGAAAAAAATCTATTTAGATGAAGGTGAAAATTTGCAGTTTGGAGATCAATATTTAGATGAAATTGCAGAGGAATCCAGACCACTAGTTCACAAAAACTGCGACGTCGAGTCTGGAAATAAAAACCTAGGAAAAACATCTGAAAAATTTTTAATTGAAAAATTTTCAGGAAAAAATTCCAATGTGAATCAATGGATAGGTGAATTTGAGAATAAGTGTGAACGATTCGACATACTACAGGATACAGAGAAAATTGAGACTTTAAAGCATCTACTAGAGAAACAATGCCATGATTGGTACACTAGCATGTTGATAAAATTCACTGTAAATTCAGAATGGACTGTTTGGAAGAATAACTTTACTGAGACATACGGAAATAAAGGTTGGTCACAGGTTAAATATGCATTTGCCTATAAATTTCAAGCAGGTTCAGCACTGGAATATGCTACGAAAAAGGAAAGGCTGTTATTAGAGGTAAATAAACACATAGATACACAGACGATGATAAATCTTATCGCAACTGGCCTACCAGATTACATATTGGGCAAAATTGATAAGGAATCTATTACATCCACTGCAAGTCTTTTCAATGAAATTGGAAAATTTGAGCATACAACAAATAAACATACCTACTATAGACCAAAACGAGACACATTTGAAAATAAAGGAAAATCTGATAAATATCAAGCCTGCAAAATCTGTGAAAATTTGAACAAGGGAACTCGTTATCACCCAGAAGAAAAATGCTGGTTTAAAAAAAGTGAGCAACAAGAAAACAAGAGAAATCACTACAGGAATATAAACAATACTATATTAGATCTTGAATTAAATGATAAAGATCCAAAAAACTAACAATCACACCATTAATCAAAGTCAAACTTACATTAGATGAAAAACTAAACGTTTTTAGCATATATGATTCAGGATCTAATGTGTCCTTGATTAATTCCAAATTAATAAAACTAAAACAAGAAGAAGGAAAAAGAGAGTTTAGTAATGCAAATTTAGTAACAATTAATGGTGTGAAGAGTACAGGAGGTTTGACAACAATAAAAATTAAAATATTAAACATAGAAAAAAAATGCGACGTGTATATTGTGGATGGAAAAGATTTTCAATATGATTTCCTTATTGGACTGGACATGATAAAAGAGTTTAGATTAGTTCAGAATGAAAACCTGGAAATCACACAAAAAACCAAAGACAACACTGACATGGAATTAAATGAGAAATTGACTTCTAAGGAAGGTAAGAGTGATGCACAATTTTACTCTAATAAATTCTCTATAAATTTCAATCAACATGTAAATGAAAAAAATTTTGAGATAAAAATGGGTAATTTAAATGCTCAACAAGAATTTGAAATAAATACACTGATTGACAAATATAAATCGAGTTTTGCGAAGGATAAATACGACATTGGAACAGTAAGAGACTATGAAGCACATATCGACCTCCTAACGGACAAATACTGTAGTAAAAGGCCCTATAGATGTTCAATGGAGGACAAAAAAGAGATAGAAGAGCAGGTGGCAAAATTACTTCAAAAAAATCTTATAGAAGAATCATACAGCCCGTTTGCAGCACCTGTAACTTTAGCTTTTAAGAAAGAAGATAATAAAAAAAACAGATTATGTATTGATTTTAGAGATCTCAACAAAATAGTAACACCACAAGCTCAACCATTCCCGTTAATTGAAGACTTGGTAATAAAAACAAGAAACTGCAAGTACTTCTCAACATTAGATATTAACTCTGCATTTTGGTCCACCCCACTGCGAATTGAAGACAGAAAAAAAACAGCTTTTGTTACACAAGAAGGCCACTTTCAATGGACGTGTCGACCCTTCGGTTTGAAATCGTCTCCCGCAATATTTCAAAGAATCCTGAGCAACATACTAAGAAAACATCAATTAACTGATTTTACTGTTAATTATATAGATGATATCCTGGTGTTTTCAAAGTCTTATAATGAACATATAAACCATTTATCACAATTACTGGAAGCAATAAAACAAGAAGGATTTCGACTAAAATTTACAAAATGTACATTTGCGTCGAACAATCTTGGACACATAATAGAAAATAATACAGTTCGACCAGTTAGAGATAATTTAATTTCAATAAGAGAATTCCCTACGCCAAAAACTCTGAAAAATGTCAGACAATTTTTGGGGAAAATTAATTTCTACCATGAACATACCCAAGAGCACAATTATATTAGAGCCCCTATATAATTTACTGAGGAAAAATAAAAATTCATTTGGTCAACGGACTGTAAAAACTCATTTGAAGAAATAAAAGATTTACTTTGCTCACAACCCATCTTAGAAACTTATGATCAAGACTTGCCAGTAAATATATACACAGATGCATCATTGGAAGGTATTGGAGCAGTGCTAAAACAAATTCAGCCAGACGGAAAAGAAAAGCCAGTAGCCTATTTTTCAAGAAAATTAAATGAATCCCAAAAAAAGAAAAAAGCAATATACTTAGAATGTCTGGCTATTAAAGAATCAGTACGATATTGGCAATATTGGTTAATAGGGAAACCATTCACAGTATATTCAGATCACAAACCGTTGGAGAACATGAATGTTAAATCTAGACCTGATGAAGAATTGGGAGAACTAATGTATTATTTATCGCAGTATGACTTTCAGATAAAATATGCTCCAGGTAGAGAAAATTTGGAAGCAGATTGCTTAAGCAGAAACCCGGTACTGAATGAAAATGAAGATATTGATGAACAATTAAAAATAGTAAATTTGGTAAAATTAGAATATATCATCACAGATCAAGAGAAAAATAAAGATATACATGATAACAAGAATAATTTGACATACAAAAACAACATATTTTATAAAAAAAGTAAAAAAACATGAAAAAATAATACTGTCGGAAGATTTCAGTATAAAATTTATAAAAAATATTCATGAAAATATGTGTCACATAGGTGTAAGACAGATGCAAAAAGCAATTAGTACAAGATATACAGCAAAAAAATTAACAGCAAACATAAATAATATTTGTAAAACTTGCAATATATGTATAAAGAATAAAACAAGAGGACAAGCTAAATATGGCCTAGTGTCACACTTAGGACCCGCCACAAAACCATTTGAAATTATCTCCATAGACACAATTGGAGGCTTCGGAGGCTCGCGGTCGACGAAGAGATATCTACATCTTCTAGTGGATCACTTCACTCGTTACGCATATATACTAATATCGAAGACACAGAATGCAAAGGACTTCATAAAACTGGTTAGTAATATAACGAACTTAAATGACATCGATATTATTCTCGCAGACCAGTACCCTGGAATAAATTCAAAGGAGCTTAAGACGTTTTTGAATGAAAAATCAATTGCGCTAGTTTTCACCGCAGTAAATTCACCATTTTTAAATGGCTTAAATGAGCGATTAAATCAAACGCTGGTCAACAAAATAAGATGCCAGATAAATGAAAAACCTAACACCATAGCATGGACAACAATTGCTCATAACTGTGTAAGTAAATACAACGACACGGAGCATACAGTCACCGGCTTCGCACCGAGATACCTACTAGATGGGACAGATGTTACAATTGTGCCAAAGGAATTAAAACAAGGCAAAAGAATAGAGGAATGGATGGAAGATAGGGAAAAAGCGTTACAAAATACAATAAAATCTCATAACTATAATAAAATGTTGATTGACAGAAAAAGAAAAGACTATAGTTTTAATAGGGGTGATTTGGTATATATTGAGAACGGACAAAAATTTAATAGGAAAAAGCTGGATGAGCTAAGGATTGGACCTTTTAAAATTGAAGAAAAAATATCATCTTCAATATATAGAATAGATACAGGACACAGAAAATCCGAGTCAAATCTTTTTCACGTCACAAAGCTCATTCCAGTTCCTAAATAAAGAACCGAGTTAAGAACATGATATACAACGAGTATGATTTAGTTATAACTATTATAATAATTGTAAATAAGTTTAGGTATTGTTACCGAAAATTTCGATGAAATTTTCTGCCCTGATATTTAATTTTTTTTAATTAATTACCAAGGAACTTGTTTAAAAATACAAAAATAATGTATAAAATGAATTTCATAATTTTAATTGTTATTTAACAATATTTTCATACTTATATTATATATATATATATATATATATATATATATATATATATATATATATATATATATATATATATATCATCATTCATCATTCTCTAAACCATTTCCCATTATCTGGGGTCAGCGCAGTAAACCTTCTTGTTCCATTCCTCTCTATCAGCCGTCATTTCCATACTTACTCCTTTCATTCTCATATTACTCTTCACACAATCGATCCATCTTTTATTCGGCCTTCCTCTGCCCGTGTGTCCCTCCACATTCATATTCAACACTCGTTTTGTGACATGACTTTCATTCCTCCGCTATAGTTCATACTTATATATATAGTTCATACTTATATATACATATATATATATATATATATATATATATATATATATATATATATATATATATATATATATATATATATATATATATAAGTATGAACTTCCTTACAAATTTCTTGCTTTGAATACTTAACTTTGTTTTATCTTTGTTAAATGTTAGCTTTAATACAGTTACAACTTTAACGTACAGATTGTTTCAAACCACTATGCACTGAAGTAATGCTAAACATTTCTCGTATTCACATTAAGTGTTCTTTTGACATACAGACTCCCATAAATTGTTTTATAGTTTGAGTTTGTAGTAGTACGTAGTTGTGGTTTCTAAGGTAGCAAGAACAATTTGAAGTGAATCTAGTGTTACAACTGAGGAGCGTTACTCGTGCTGTCAGTATTTTAATTATTGTAAGAAATTTCGTAAATTTTTATGTAGGACTTTTAAAAAAATACGTTACGTCAATCTAATTATATAAAAAATATTTTGTATAATTAAGTTTTTGTAACTATTATAATATTGATTATATCATACAATGATATATATCAATGATATATATCATACAATGATATAATGAATATTATATCATTGTATATATTCATATATAAATGTACCTTTGCCGCGCAGTGACTACGTACAATAATCCACTACCTCACGTCATCCCACGAGTGTCGTAGGAGGCGACACATTGAAAGGAAACAGGAGATGGGCAGCAACATTTTTTTAAAACAACTCAAAATAATACAAAACTGTGATCGCCAGCCCAAACGTCTGTCTAGCGTGGCACCTGTGTCAATTATATAAAGGTATATTTTGTTAACGGATTTTGTGTGCCGTGTAGTGGCGGTGTAACTATATCCACTACCCCGTATCGTCCCGTGGGTGTCGTAATAGGTGGCAGAGAGAAACAAACTAGAAGAGGGGCAGCAACATTTTCCTAATAATAACTAGAAAAATAATAACTGCGGTTGGCGTCTGCCAAATATGTCAAATATGGCAAAATCCCTCTATGAGGAATTGTAAAGGTAGGTCTATGTTCAACAGTGGAGTGGAGTTTTTTTAGACTGTGATGTATGGATCTTTTGTGGGGGACTTTAGAAAAGTTGTAATGCATGAACGAGCGAACACTGTTTTCAGTATAAAATTAAAAACGTGAATCAGCAATGAAGTTTAGTTAACGCCGGAAGCAAAATCCAGTTATGTCAGCATACGACAAACACATCTCAGTGCAGAGCCGTGTACGTAATTGAAAACAAGCAACCAGTAGCTGCTGTGAACAAAGTCACCTAACGATACTGTGTGTTTTGTTAAACGCACCCGCAGTGTGAAACATGATGATATAGAGTGTGATACTTTTCAAGGTAATTGGCGTTTATTATGAGTAAAAAATACTTGTCCGTTTTGCATTTAAATATAAATAATAACTTACTTCTGGAAGGGTTCCTGGATATTAGTTACTCTCATTTAAACACCATTTTACTAGGTGGAAAAACTCTTTTTTTTGTGTAGAAGATCCTTAAAGCAGTCATCACTCTCTTACCTGTTTCTTTTGCCAAAAATCAGTGCACACACTGATTTGTTCCGAATTAAAGGGTATAATGAATATACTGATAGAGAGCCAGTGTAATTACAGTCATTCCCATCTTAGGCACAAGAGGTGACTACGTAACTGTAACCTTTCTTATTTAAAGCTGGACTGTAGGTACGCACAGTAAGAGAATTAGGTAAAATCATTATAAAATTTTATAAATGAGGGTCTATACATTCAATATATTGGCTATATTAATAGTCGCCGTGACAAAGGTTTAGGGATAAAAACACTACTGGGCTAATTTCAAATAGCATATTTAGAAAAAAAACCGGCATTGGTAATGTAATTATTTTGAATTTAATGTTGAGCAAAAATCTAAAATTTTATTTAAAACCGAGGCAGTTATTTTTTAACCTTTATCTGTAATGGTCATTTATGGTAACATCATAGAAAAAAAGTTAACAAACGAAAAGATAATATTAGTAACATGACTTTAAAGATCATCACTAGCTGTCAGTTTTTGAGATTTATTTTTTAAATCTTTACAATTTGAAAAGTAAATTACCGAGATTATTTTCTATTTTCCTAATAACTGTCACTACTTGGATGTATTGACCGTTTCCGGCTTGACGTTGATTTCTGCGATACCTTGTATATGAAGATAGGGTGTGCGTGCGTGCGTTCATGCGTGCGTGCGGCGTGCGTGTGCGTGGCGTGCGTGCGTGCTTTCGTGCGCGCGCGCGTTTGTGTGTGTGTGTGTGTGTGTGTGTGTGTTAGTGTGTCGCGTGTTTGTGTGTTTTCATTGATTATTTACTAGCATTATCGTTCCATTATATTATAATCTTAAGCTATTTTCAAGATTTTTTAAGAAAAAAGAAATAACCAGAAGTAGAATACAGATAAAGGCAGTATTTTGTACAAAATCTTTTAATTAAACAGCCGAAATTTTTAATGATTTCTTATATTTACGCGAACAGTTCATATTTAAATTAAAATAGTTTTTACTTGTTTTTGTTTTTTAGTTTTATTAGGAAGATTACTATTTTGTTGATATCTATGTATTAGCGGATAGACAGAAATAGTGAACAATGTTGAAGTGAAAACACTGCGTTAATTGTTAATCTTGCTTTGACACACTGGTATTTAAAACGCTTCGAGCGACTTCTCAAAGGTGCAAAACTTATTGTATTAAAAACTTTACATACTTCCTTCTTGCCATTCCACCTCTAATAAATTACGCAAGAAAAACAAACGTAAGCATTCACTAGGTTTTGTTGTGGGGAAAACATTTTATACGCTTTATATTATTGGCTTAACCTGTAATATATCTATGTAATCTGTATGCATTAATGTAGTCTTCTAACCCATGATATAAAAAAATTGAATTTTTTAATTCACTTCCAGACGTTCGACTATTCTGAAATATTGCAAACTTGGTAAGAACCGATAACAATTCAACACTTTCATGACTATGACTTGGTTCTCACTAAAATAAGTACCACAGTTCATGATTCTTTTTTACTTTTACTCTACTCTACTCCGTTTTTAAACACTTACCATACGAAACACAGCAGATCCGTTAGGTCGAAAGGTCACGTAATTTGATACTCCTGTTTGCTCGCGACCTTAAAATGGCGGGAATTGCAAATTTTTTGCTAACATGCAAATTTCGTGAACGGTGTTCACTTAGCTTATAAGGCACTACCAACAGCTTTCAATTGCTCTGGTGAATATTCATTCTTTCAAAAGACACCTAAAAGAACTAAGTTACTAAGCAAACACAACATAAATAAGGGTCCTAACTAAGACGATCACGGAAACATATTACAAACGGCCTTATTATTAAACCTTTTGGAAGATCATTTAGAAAGATCAAAACATATCTTATTTATCTTGGTCACATATACATAATTTTATTGAAAAGGGGTAAATTAATTATTTAATAATATATTTAATATATTTATATATAGAGGGAGCGTTACAATGAAATTAAAGTAATAGTTAAGTTGGTCACTAATCATCATCATCATTACAACTCATCATAATTCCAGTGATGAAAATAGGCCTAATCTCTTAGTCCCACTACGGATCCCTGCACGGAATTTCTGCACTACAGATGTCAAAAGAATTATATAATAACTTAATGTCAAAAGTTGAACGTATAATTCTTGAACAAATGTAACTGTAGTCGCATAGTATGTATATAAGGGTATCCCAGAAGTTTACGTCAAGTCGGAATCGGGTGATAGATCAAGATAGGAAGTCATAATAAGTAACAGAAAAATATGAAAAAAATTCTTTGCTATTATTTTAAAATTACAAGCATTTATAAAAAAAACCGAGAAAATCTACAACCTATGGCGGTCCTTTATCTCGTGTTCCTACGAATTTTAACATTTTTAAAACTTTCCTTTTATTATATCGTCCTAAATAATGTTTCTGAAAACTGTTGCTTCAAATTTACAGTTAACTTATCCAGTCCAAAAGGAAATGTAATTTTTTTTCTCAACTAATTAAAAATACTGAAAAAATGCCTCACACGAGTTTGACAACTAACTTTAAAAGTTTGCGCATTTATTACGGATTTAAAAATGATGCAAACATTGCAAGATTATTTGTTTAGTTATGATTTTTTCTAAAGAAACCCAGTTGTTAATTAATTTTCCTTACGTGTCTAAAATGAATTTTATGTACCTCAAGGCCTTCTTCAAGACTGTTACTTGAGATTCTAGTTTAAGTGAAATGGAGGGAAATAAGGAAGTGATAATATACAATTAGTAAAGTCAATGATAACATTCTATCTTGTTTCTTAGTTAGTTAGCTTAGTTAGTCTCTGCAACTCCACGTCTAAGCGCGTATTTTGCGTGCGAGCAGGAATAATGTTATTATTAAAGACATCAAATCTCCCTGAAGAAGTCCTTTGATGTTGTAAACAGTTTCGGGGAGCGATCCCGGCGTGCCGAGATGTTTAGCCATATATTAAGCGACCTACAGACATTTCAGCAACATGTAAGCCGCCGTTTCTTTCTCACCCAAGCATGCCCTACACAGGGGACTATCTGTAACACCTATGGTGATTAAATTTTTATTAAAGGAACCATGTCCTGGGATAGAACTTGTTACTATCCTGATCTGTGACTTGTTCAATGTCATTAAAACCTTGGTAGTAATACCAATCCCCTTTAGCTACGTTCATTCACTTGTACGTAGAAACTTCAATAATCTACACGCTCAGTTTTCAGACAAGCTATTGCCTGAAATAAACAGTAGACGACTGTTTATTTCTGGCAAAGCCGCCCTAGCTTGTCGACAGTCTACAAGTCTACGTACCAGTGAACGGACGTAGCTAAAGGGGATTGGTATTACTGGTTTCGCCGCTAAAGTGGCTAGAGCCGACACCCTTCTGGCCAGTTCATCTGCTGCATGATTGCTTCTGCATCTACTGCATTCCTTAATACGATGCAAAGTCACATTGTTGTGCTTACATATCTCACTTAATCGTTGATTGCATTCATACATTAGTCCTGAGTTCACCACATTACAACTCAGAGCTTATCATCATCATATTTTGTTTCTTATTAGATAGATGTAGTATATTGCCCTCAACAGGCCCTTATTCGGTTGACTGTGTACTCCCTTGTCACCATGTATTAAAAATAGAAACAAAAATGTTTTTAAGAATATAAACATGTAAGTTACTACACCAATTGTATTGAATAACATAACATAAACTCTCGTGTGTGTCATCCTGAGGGGTAGAGAGAACGGACTTCTGTTTAGCAGAACCTCTCTCACTCTTTCACCTCCATAATATATCTACGTTCACATGGTCATCAGTTAAGGGTACTTACTACGTCATCTTGGCTCGTCTTCAACATATAGCCAATTTAGTCGGTAAAATTCTGTCTAGGATGTCCGGTGCCGATTTTCTACGTGCCCAAACTACCGAAGCATTCCTCATTCCTTTCTTGAATCGTAGCCACAACATCTTGCAAACTACACTCTTTATATAAATACATTATTCATTTTCATAAACATTAATTTACTAATGTCTTAATCTTCATTTAGTTCTTAATGAATATCAATATTTATAAGGTGCCGTGGTGGTGGCAGCTAAGCACTCGATTTAAAAGTAACATTATGCGAGCAACTCGGGTTCGATCCACACCGAAAACAATTAAATTGTTAATAGCAAATTCAATTTCTATTAACAATTTACTAAGTGTTTGGCGATGAAAAAAAAAGACTTACCTCGCCTATATCCGCTCAATAAAATAAAATGTTGTGTCTTACCCAGTTTTCAGAGCACCTTTCAGAGCCTTTCCTCAATTGCGTGCACTAATCCCGTCCCCATTAATCCTAACACCACTACACTACGAAAGACACGCCATCAATGATAATACACACGTGTTTCGCCTCTACATGAGGCATCCTCAGGTGATGTAGACTGCGGCGGGTCTCCGGACCACTACACTCACCATACCAAACAGCAATATTAAGCTGCTATTTTACCCTGGTATTCTGTGACAGCGTGGTCCTTCCACGGCCGAACCGACCCATTCGTGCTGACCATAGTATGGCTGCAACGTGGCTCAGCCACATTTAATAGCAGCGTACAACGTATAAGAAGATTCTAGCGGTTGGCCATTGCAGAATCAATTTGTCCAGATGATGCAACGTAGAACTAGGAGAGAACTTTTTACACAGAGTCGGTCGGGACCAGTATGTATTCTAACATTCTAGATGTTTCAAAAGAAAAGGTCCTTTATAAGACTGGTATTGACCGCGTCCCGAGTCAGTATTAAATTGGCCATCATGCGAACCCTCGAACATGCGAAGCGATATAATTATTGTTAACTATAGTAAGTGTGATTAATTATTGGTGCGTTTTAAGTTGTGATATTCGGTTATTAAAGTGTCTATTTTGATAATTCAATCGGCAGTTTTTATTGACACCAACCTTAAGCTCGTAACAATTATATAAAATTAAAAAGAGCAGTAAAAGATATATACAATATTAGAAGATTCATTGAAGAATTCAGAGGGAATGCAAACTCTTTTCTTAATACAATGTATAGAGGTGCGACAGACTATGGTTTAACAGGTTTTCTTATTTCCAAGTATAATTTGCTTTATTCGCAGCATAAATATTAGGTTTATCTTAGCATTTAATCTATTTATCATTTAGGGCAAGTTTGTTGTCATAGGCAGGATAACAAAACGAAGGGTTCAAGTGACCCGGCCATCTTGGTAACACCATTAAATAACAAAGCCAATTTTAAACAATAACGAAGCAGATTTAGTCCTTTAAACCTTTAATACATTTAGTTGTTTATATGATCCGTGTGATGACGGTTAACGCTTGCTGTAAATATCACGGGACGCGATTAACCCGGGTTCGATCCCCGCCACCAATAATGAAATTGTTAGTTGCAATTTTAAGTGCTGATTTATCACGTGCTCAGCGGTGAAAGAAAACATCGTGAGGAAACCCGCATGTCTGAGAAATAAGAAAAAAATATTTCGAGGATATGTGAAGTTCACCAACACGCACTAGCAAAGAGACGGACGCTTCCTTGCCCTAAAACCCTCACAGAAATTAGAGAAGGCTTGTGCCCAGAAGTGGAACGTATATAGGACGAATAAATGCACGTTAACACAGTTATGTACTTAGCATGGAATATTATATTATATGAGAGTACACTAATAATTTATAGCCGTGGTATCATCGAGAGTGGATGAACTAAGTAAGAAGAATAATGGTCAACTATATATTAGTTCCATTTGGTGAAAATCCTATCGGCTCAGAGGGTTCACGTGCGGTGATTCCCTGAAGGAACTGTATCCAAGTATATATAAATTGCTGTCGCTGTTAGTGATAAATGGATTTTTTTTTCGACCAAAGGTTAAGTATGGCACTATACTGCAGGACTGTTAATCATTTAAGTTTTTAGTGTTAGTATTTTTCTTTAAATATGAAGATATCCGTAGAAGAACTAGAATAACCGACAAAGATACATTATGAATGGGTATAATTAGGCTGATTAGTGGCTAGCTGTATTATCTGGAAAACGAGTGGGCCAGTTTGGCTTGGGAAGGACCACACATCATGCACATAGTACAAGAATAAGATAACATTACAATGCTGTTTTGTTTTTTATGGCGCGAATAGTGGACATTATACTATTTTATTTGAGTTATTTGATTTAGTCCTCGTACTCGAGAATTACAATCCATATATGCATATTGATCTTTATTTTTATCGTGTCTTTTCACGATAAAAATAAAGATCATGCATCTATATGCATGTGATACGTAGAAATAGGATGCAGCTATACTATGGTTGTAGCATGAATGTGTGGGCTCGACAAAGGAATAACCATGCTCTCACAAACGTAAACCCGTTCCGCCAGGAAGGAACGAAATTAGTGGACGAAAAAATTACCTACCACTGGCTCGGGACGGCAACTAATGTGTTGACGAAATACTGATCTACGAAAAAATATATTTTTGTTTTAAACAAAACCAAAGACAATATGCGATGTATAATAGAGGCAAAGACAAGACTAAGCTAGTGTACACTCAATTTATAACAGTTTAATGTTTATTTTGAATCTACTGTCGTGTATTTACATTTACAAATGTGTCGTGCATACATTTTCCACACAGATACGATTCAGGTTGGATAACGGTAAATGCTACGGAAATTTATTATTTCACGACGAATTTTTTTTACACTTTTTGAAGCCAGCACTTAGCTACAATCCCATCTGATGATAAGTGGTGATGTAGCTTAAGGTGGTAAAGCGTACTGACTTAACAAAAACCTATTCACTCTTGCCTTGAAGATACCCACATTGTAATTGGATGGAAAAACAGATGCTGGCAACTAATTCCACTAACTAACTCCTTTGCGTACGCGTGCTTTACTGTACGCATGACTAACGACGTAGCAAACCGTTTGATTCGAATGCGTGATAAGTCAACAACGAAAGGGTGGAGACTGGTCAAACGTGTGGTTGTCCGATGGTGGAAGGGAGGGGGAGGAATTAAATTATGCAATTCCTGCGCACACTCTCCGAAATGCATCCTGTAGAAGACCGAAAGGCTGGTTACTTTGCGCCGGTGTTTGAGGCTGGTAAGATTGGTTTCAACCAAATTTTGGTCACCAATAAGCCTCTTAGTACGCTTTTTCATTGAGTCCAAGGCCACTAGGTGGCATTTTGCAGCACCAGCCCATATATGGCAGCAATACTCCATGCACGACCGGACTTGCGCTTTATATAATGTAAGCATCTGTCCCGGCGTGAAGTATCGCCACACCTTTGCAAGGACTCCCAGCCTCCTTGCAACCGTATTGACCTTGGACTCAATGAACCGTCCGAAGTTCAGATCTGAGGATATCTCAACACCGACCCTCTCCAGCACATTTCGGAAAGAAGGAGCCAAATTGAGCTGGCTCCTTTTTGCAGTGAAAAGACACACTGGTGTTTTGGAGGCGTTGAATTTCACAAGATTAGCATCGCCCATTCGGAGACCGCCTGTAGAGTGAGATTTACACGCTTTACTATAGCTTCTCTCTCGGACTGGATTTGATCCCGACTGGCCCGAGGACCTGGTTGATATCTCTCCACAACTGTGCTGACGTCAGCGTACCTATAGATATCGGTCATAAGCAAATCATTTATATGCAGCAGGAAGAGAGTTTTAGAGAGAACGGACCCCTGAGGAACACTGGAGTTAGTCGTCACTGGATTGCATAAGCAGCCATCGACAACGACCCGGAGAGACCCTTCACTCAGAAAGTCCTTTACTCAGTCAATCAGATCAGAGGATAAGCCGCACGTTGGAAGCTTCGCCAGAAAGCTAGCGTGAGAAACTCTGTCAAAAGCCTTTGAGACATCAAGGGAAACGGCAAGTGCTTCCCCACGGTTCTCGAGTGCCTCGCCCCATACGTGTGTTGCATACGCTAGAAGGTCACCAGCTAACCGATTTCGGCGAAACACATATTGCCGGTTACTTAGGAGGTCATTCTGTTCTGGGTATGCCATTAAGCGGGCTTTCAATATATGCTCCATAATCTTGCAGAGTATGGTCGGCACGACTGCCTTTTTTGGAACAAGCTACACGTTGGCCAGCTTCCAGGATTTTGGCACTATTCCCGTTCTAAATGAGAGGAAGAACAAGCGTGTCAACACAGGACACAACTCAGAAGCACAAGCCTTTAGTACTATAGCTGGTATACCAACTGGTTCACTAGCTTTATTCACATCTAGACACCATAAGGTTTTGAGAACCTCCTTATTTGTGCTACGAACCTCTGACATAGTGATCCCGCAGTGAGGTGATTTAGTTGGAATGTTGTTACCACTGTCCAGACGTGAATTATAGGCAAATAGAAATGCGAACAAGTCCGCTTTCTCTTTAGGCGTATGCGCCAGCGTGCCATCCGGTTTTACCAGCACACGCAGTGAAGGCCGACAGAAGTTTGTCTCGATCGCTTTGGCAAGAGACCAAAAAGCTCTTATGCCGTTTTTTTTGTAGGACTTAGTGGCCTGGTTGAAAGTTCTCTTCTTGAAGCTGATATCCGGAGCTTTGCAGTTTCAATAGGCAACTCAGGACACGTACGCTAAATGCTTGCATTTTTCAGCTTAAGCGCATTCAGCGTTTAACCATGGACGGGCTTTGCTACCGGTGGGAGCGTCAGAAAAGGGGATAAAAACTCCATAGATT
Source organism: Parnassius smintheus behrii (assembly GCA_036936625.1). Lineage (NCBI taxonomy): Eukaryota > Metazoa > Arthropoda > Insecta > Lepidoptera > Papilionidae > Parnassius > Parnassius smintheus. The sequence goes on along the minus strand of JAUPFT010000003.1, from coordinate 1,124,705 downwards.
GACGTAACACATCTGTTATCGAATCCACGCAGCTCGACGGATCCGCAAAAGAAAAACAGACCTCTCGCCAAGGATAGAATGCAAAAAAGTGTCGCATCTCATCCCAATCAGCTGACTTGTACCGCCATATTCGACGAAAATCTTGGGACTCGTAATCAGGTGGAGAATATGACGATACGGATTTCACCATACAGTGGTCAGATGTACCTAAAGGGGAAGTTACCTGTACTTCATACCTGTGTGGTTCGGTAGTCAGCAGAAAGTCCAAGCAATTGACTGTGTGACCGTCTACATCAGGCACCCTAGTTGTTTATTTTACCAGCTGAGAAAGACCTAGTGTTAAGGCAAAACTCCACGCTTCTCTTCCAGCATGGTTGGTATTCTGGTAAGGGAACAGCCAGTCTTAATGACAGGCGTTAAAGTCTCCCAGAAAGACCAGCCGTGCAGTAGAATACCGACTAAGGGCCACATCAGGAGCCTCACTAAGATGATCAAATAATCGTGTTGTCTCCTGGTCACCGCTGAGCAATCGATAGACACAAGCATATAGGATTTTTTCAATAACTCTTCTACCATTACCCAGATTATCGAAAAAGTGGGGTCTTCAAGGTAGTGGAGACGCTGGAAGCGGATGTCATTCCGGAAGTACACACAAACACCGGCACGTAGATGGAATTGTTGTTCCAAGGAAAATCTAGTAAATAAATAAAAATAAAGCGGTTCGCCTTCAAGAAAAGTAAGTGCGGCTTTTCAGTCTCAAGACGGTGATGGACTACGCTGAGATTAGAGTGCAATCCTCTAATATTAGCCAACATCGCCCAGTCGCTAACTGGCACGATGGAGCCACCCTGGGATTTTTCGCTAGTTGGCGGGGCAGCCTTTCATGAGTAGCTAATCCACTAATTGGGACCCTAGCAACCTGTGATCGGCCAGCGGAACACCGTGCTTTGGATCCCGCTACCCTCCACAACCAAGCATCCGACACAGCAATAACTGAAGCTGCTGATTATTTGGTTCTGGAGTCGCTTTCAACCAAACAATGAGTCCAACGTGGCAAGGTTGCAACACCAGCCCATATCTGATATCAGTAGTCAATGCACAACCAGGCTTGCATTTCAGAGTAAGAAGCTGACTCAGCGTGAAGTGCTACCAAAATTTTGCAAGAACACCTAACTATATATTATATATAATACTATACTAGGCCTTGAACTCAACATTATATTCAATAATAATAATGTCCTCCAGACTGAATTTCGATAGTGGCGACAAGTCTCATCAAAGACCAACCATGCACGCGGAACAGGATTATAGTGTCCGAGTTTATTGTGTGTAAGCGCAAGCACGATTACACTTTATTATTACTCTCTCATAGTATGAAACGACGGAATAGAGATGCGATGGACTGATTACAGAATTCTATTGAAAGTTTCTTGACAGAAAAACTTATTAACTGATATTATGAATATATTATTATGAATGATGATATTATTTTTACTTAAGTTATTTTCCCATTTTATTTAAAATTTTTGAACGCCGCGGCAGTGCGCTTGCATTGTCGCAGCGCAACGCTTGGCAGTGTCGCCATGTAATGTTGGAAGGTGTCAAATGAAAAGGAAACGTGTTACACTTGCTGCCAATCCAGAACCTTTTTTCCCCATCGGTGGTCGATTCTACGGGCTATATTGCCACTTCAGCTTATTAATCCGTTGGGCTATGTAGGATAATAAATACAAATAGTGTCGGACTAAGTAAGTACAACGTCGAACGAGAGGTCAATTGACGGATTCAACTCGGCTGGGCAGCGTTCGGGAAATTGCGTCGCATCTTCTCATCAGGTACTCGTATACCTCAAAATTTGAAAACTATGTTGTACAACCAGTGCGTGTTGCTAGTGATGACCTACGGAACCGAGACGTGGTCTTTCACTGCTGGCCGTATGAGGACGCTCAAAGTCGCTCAGCGAGCTATGGAGAGGGCTATGCTCGGAGTTTCTCTGTGATAAACTTAGAAATGAGGATATCCGCAGTAGAATCAGAGTGACCGCCATAGTCCAATGGATTAGTAAGCTGAAGTGGCAATGGGTCGTCCATATAGCTCATATAGCTCGAATAAACGACAACCGTAGGGGAAAAAGGTTCTCGAGTGGCAGCCTCGCACCAGTTGGCGAAGTGTAGGGCGACCCCCCACTATATGGAGTGACGACCTGGTAAGACATGCAGGAAGTCGATGGATGCAGGTGGCTCAGGACCATGCTTCGTGGCATACTTTGGGGGAGGCCTATGTTCAGCAGTGGACTTGTGAAGGGCTGTAATGATGATGATGATGAGGATGTAGGATAATCTAGTTCTAATGCTGATATCCCCATTTCTAAACTTATCACACAGAGAAACTCCAAGCATAGCCCTCTCAGTAGCTAACTTAGCGACTTTGAGTTTCTTAATACGGCCAGCAGTGAAGAACAATGTCTCAGATCCATATGTCATCACTGGCAACACGCACTGGTTGTACAATCTCGTTTTCAAGTTTTGAGGAATACCTGACCAGAAAACGTGTCGTTATTTCTTGAACGTTGTCGAACCGAGTTGAATCCATCGATTGAAATCTGGTCAAAGTTGGGCTTACCACAACAACTTCGAGCTTAGTCTTTACAACCATGACTGTTTAGTACTACTAAACAAACACAACTTAATGAGTAGTATCACCGAACAATCACAACGTAAACAAGCATTATGCTTAAAGAAATACCCGATTGCGTAAAATAGTTTACTGAAATGTGAATTATTATTTTTCACTTTAATAATACCTACTCTACGAGTTTTTTAGTCTTTATAGGCTGCCAATGCAGATCACGTCGCGCAGTCTGGTAATAAGTATCCTAACTAAGACGATCACGCCATAAATATGACAAACGGTTGTACGTGGTAGAGCCATGCTGCAGATATATTAGTAGTATAGTTGTAGCACGAATGGGTCGGCTCGACCGGGGAAGTACCACGCTCTCACAGAATACCAGCGCAAAATAGTAGCTTAATGCTGCTGTATTTCGTATGGTGAGTGTAGAGAACCGGAGACCCTTTTTACTGGAAACCAGGCATACCATCTTAGTCCTCACGGGTGACAACGCATCTGCATTTTGATTCGTAATCGAATAGATGTCTATGGGCCACAGCAACCACTTACCATCAGGTGGACTGTGTGCCCGTTTGTCACCGTATCCTATTAAAAAAACGGTCTGTAGGTAAATCTTTGAAAAAGTCTTGGAAAAGATCAACATATATTAGCCTAGTCAAATAATTAATATTACATATAATAATATAGTACCCGGTTGACCGAGCTTTGCTCGGTATTTTTCGCTCGATTTTTTTTAATTCGTGTGTTTTGGAAATTATATTTAGATACAAATTACATACTGATGAATTATAAATAATATTTTTTGATCTTAGCGACATAACAGAAAAAACTGAACTGGTTATTTGAATAAAAAATCATGAGTGCAATTATTTTTATTTAAATTTTCGTGTTTTTAAAAAATACTAAAAAAAGGGCTCGAAAAAAATATATTTTCTCAAAAAAGAAAGAAACTTGAAAAAAAAAAATAAAAAAGTCGGTCGGTCGGTCTGGGCTCGAACCGGGGTTTTACGATTTTGTGACCGCCCATTATACCAATAAGCTATTTATAATCATTACCAAACTGTCAAAATTTACCTTCTTATTCTAACTATATTGTAGCAGTTTTTAATTGCCTAAAAACACGGACAAAAAGACATTTTCTAAAAATAAATCTTAGCTAGATCGATTTATTATCCCCGAAACTCCCTGGACACTAAATTTTATGAAAATCGTTGGAGCCGTTTCCGAGATCCCGATTATATATATATATATATACATATATACAAGAATTGCTCGTTTAATAGTATAGGAAATAAATATATATTTTTAGCAGCCGGCCTTTTATACAAAAGGGGGGAGCGTTACAGTAGCAACTATTGAATATTGAAATTATTGTATCTGGATTTATTCGCATGATTAAGTAGCGCTTTATCGTTTTACCTGTTTTAAGTAGGGGAGACGAACGAGCACACAGTCCACCTGATGGTAAGTGGATGTTGTGGCCTATAGGCATTTACATTTATCCCCGATTAAGACTCAAAATACAGATGCGACTCCTGATTACTAATATGGAATACCTCGTTTCCAGTAAAAGGGGCTCCGGTTCTCTATCACCATACGAAATACAGCAGCCTGAAGCTACTATTTTAGGCTGGTATTCTCCGAGAGCTTGATCCTACTACGGTGGAGTGGATCCATTCGTGCTGCAACCATAATATAGCTTTAACGTGGTTCTACGACGTAAAAAATCTCTATGAAAGTTTAACTTTAAAAGCAGAACTCAACGAACTAAAGATATTACAATAATTTTAAATATTGAAGTCTGGGTTTTAAAAAGAGTTCACCATGACTTAGAACTGATTGTAGAATGTGAAATTGTTCAATTATTTTAAGTTCATCTATGTCTTCTTTTACTTTTTAATTTTTTTTACTTCCCTACCTACCTACTTTTAAATGGACTAAAAACTGAGATTGTGAATCTCAATAATGTCTAAATAGTTGTGTTACAAATTAATCCTCTTATTTCCACCCTTATGGGTGAAAATTTTTCTCTTAGTTTATATGGACCCATCCCTGAAGTACAGCCGAAATAACAAAAAAATCAGGCTTAAAATCGGTTCATATTTATCTTAGATATCGCGCAATATATACACAAAAAACGGTCAACATATAAACCACTTTTTTTAAAGGCAGCTGAAAACCTGATAAAAGCTAGCCAACAAATGAAATCAACTCCACCGTCGACGCATTTAATAAGCTTTATTAACGAAGCTGCGAGTATCTCTGCATAGTTACAATCGCTCAACGATACAAATTGGTCGATCAGTATTCTCCAGCCACCAAATTGTAACGACTAATTTGCGGAGCGGAGAGACGTACTTCGTTACAGGATTTTGTGTTTGATCACTTGAACAAGATAGTTTTTCTCCAATCGTCATAATTGGGTCTACGCATTTTTTATTATTTGTGTCTATAATATTAATATGTATATTATTAAATAAACTAATATCTGTTCACCTCCACATAAAAACAAAAACAATTTTATTAAAAATATTGACGTACATTCTATAAAAGTGTAACCCTTTCATGGGGCAATATATATGCTCTTACAATAGAAAATATGCAGGCCTTATCTACCAATAGGATTAAATTTTTTATTAGGCACACGTTGTTTAATAAGGGTTGTTATACTAGTAAATAGTACATTGATTGATTAATTATAATTAATAACATCCTCTATGAATGAGGCGATCGCTACCATGTTGTTTCTAAATGTTTTCATACTAATACATAAAATAATATATTGTAATTTTTTTAAGTTCCTTGTTAGTTTTGACCAGGACAGAGGCTTTTTTCGAACCTATGGTAAAATTAAAAGTGACTTACAATAAGAATTACCCGTAATCTATATTGATTTTTTTTCGACAGTACACAGTCGACCCTATTGCAGGTACATAAGGCGTTTAAATATTATGTTTATTGTATAGAGTCATACACCAACCGTACATTCAACCAATCACACTATACAAATACGACATCATTCCCCACACCCAACACTCACATTCGTTCTGACATTCCCATTTTTATTTTTATTTATTTATACTTTCATGCACAAAAAGTACATATGGCGGACTTAATGCCATAGGGCATTCTCTCCCAGTCAACCAGAGTAACTCAGGCTAAACAGAGATAGACATTATGTAGGCGGTGCAGCAATAATGAAATAGAGAGGATAAAAAATTGTAATATATATATATATATATATATATATATATATATATATATATATATAATAAACAATACATACATATTACATACATAAACATGCCTGTCACCCAGAGGGGTAGACAGAAACTACAGACTTCCATTTGGCACGATCCTGACACACCTCTCTCGCCTCCTTCACATCCATACACCTACGCATACATGCTCGTCGGTTAAGGGTACTCCTAATTTGGCCCGTTTTCAATAAATCGCCAATTTGGTCGATAAATTTTCACCTAGGACGTCCCTTTCCAACTCTGCCATTCACTTCTGCAACATAAATTTTCTTTGTCACTCTTTCCTCATTCATTCTTTCCACACGACCAAACCACCGAAGCATTCCTTTCTTAATCCTGGTCACATCATCTTGCAAACCACACTCTTCTCTTATTATACATACATATTATATACACACACACACACACATATATATATATATATATATATATATATATATATATATATATATATATATATATATATATATATATATATATATGTATATATAGGATGCCAAGTTGACTGTCGGTATACCGAAGTGCTGAAGTGTTTGTACAGTAGGGCTACGATGGCTATCCGAGTACAGAACCAGAGTTCGAAACCTATCCAACTGCAGAGAGGTGTAAGACAGGGTGACGTTATATCCCCGAAACTTCACCGCTGCGTTGGAAGATATTTCCAAGCTACTGGACTGGAAAGGATACGGTATTAACATCAAAGGCGAGTACATCACTTACCTTCGATTTGCCGACGATATAGTCCTTATGGCAGAATCGCTGGAGGACCTTAGCACTATGCTCAATGACCTCAATAGTGTCTCCCAACGGATAGGTATTAAGATGAACACAGACAAAACGAAGATATGTTTAATATCCATGTCACACCTATGCCGGTAGTTGTTGGGAGCACTATGCTCGAAGTTGTTGATGAGTACGTTTACCTGGGACAAATAGTCCGATGAGGTAAGTTCAACTTCTCGTCAGGTATACCTCAATCTCTGAAAACTAAAGTGTACAACCAGTGCGTGTTGCCAGTAATGACTTACGGATCTGAGACGTGGTCCTTCACTGCTGGCCGTATGAGGACGCTCAAGGTCGCTCAGCAAGCTATGGAGAGGGTAATGCTCGGAGTTTCTCTGCGTGATAGACTCAGAAATGAGAATATCCGCAGTAAAACCACAGTGACCGATATAGCCCAACGGATTAGTAAGCTGAAGTGACAATGGGCCGGCCATATAGCTCGAAGAACCGATAACAGATGGGGAAGAAAGGTTTACGAGTGGCAGCCTCGTACCGGTAGGCGTAGTGTTGGGCGACCCCCACGGGATGGAGTGACGACCTGGTAAGACATGCAGGAAGTCGAGCCGTGCTTTGTGGCGTTGCTTGGGGGAGGCCTACGTTCAGCAGTGGACTTGTGAAGGGCTGTAATGATGATGATGATGATGATATATATGTAAATATATAATAGAATATATATACATACATACACACACACTATATACACATAAATACATCTATATATACATACACAATAGGTTAGAACAAATATAAAATATACACGAAAAAGAGAGCTGAGTTAATTCAAACTTGCAACGATTTAATCATATACTTACGGACTTGATTTTTTAAGACAAATTTTTTGGGAGCTTTTGTAACGTCAGAAGGAATATCGTTCCAGAGTCTGATGGCCATGAGGGCGAAAGAGTGAGATAAATAACCAGTACGGTGTAAAAGAGTGAGCAACTTAAGATTGGCCGAGGAACGGAGAGAAAATTTATGAGAATCTCCCAGGTATTGAAATTTAGATTTCAGATACTCGGGAGCACATGGATCGTTCAAAATTGAGAAAAGGGTGCGGAGTATTGTAACATATCTGCGCTGACGGTTAGGCAGCCAGTTTAACTGTGTACGAAAGGAAGATACATGGTCGTATTTACGAAGACCATAAATGTATCTGATGCATTTGTTAAGCAGACGATCCAATGTATTAAGATTAAGTTGAGACAGGTCTGAGCAACACACATCGAAATAATCAATAATTGGTACAATAAGTGATTGGACAAGTAAAATCTTGGTATTGGTGGGAAGAAAGTTTCTATATCGAGATCGCAAAATTCCAGTAGTTTTGCGACTCACCTCCTGTATATATTTGTTCCATGTTAAGCAACCATCGATGTACAGACCAAGGTTCTTTACGTTAGTAGAGAATAGTATGACAATATTATTAAACATAATTGATGGTAGGGTGGAAATATCCAGTTAAGATAATATTCTTGAGCTACCTAAGATTATCGTTTGGCATTTAAACGGGTTCACGTTTATGCCATACACGGCAGACCATTCTGAGATATATTTCAAATCATCATTTAACAGTGAAGTAGCACATAGGATTTGAAGGCTCCACTTGCGCATATAACTGCAGATCATCAGCATACAAATGGTAAGATCTCTTGAGATTTAGTGTGATGAGATTTATAAAAATGGAAAACAGAAGAGGATAGATAATACCACCTTGAGGGACGCCAATTGACATATCACGCCAGTCAGATCGAAGATATGTTGAGAACCATTCCTGAGCTGAAGACAAGAGAAAGAAGAGCTAACAAGATAGCATGATCGACAGAATTAAATGCATAAGAAAAATCAATTAGGATGAGAACAGTCAGTTTTGATTTTTCCATCCCCTCACGAATATCTTCCGTAACCTTGAGACAAGCAGTAGTAGTAGAAGGACCCGGGCGGAAACCAGAATGATAAGTGGAAAGAATATTGTTTGAGAAAACAAAAGAAGAAATCTGTTTATGAGCAACAGCTTACAGAACCTTGGACAGAAAAGGCAGAATAGAAATTGGTCTGAAATTAGATACAGCGCTACATTCAGTAGCTTTCGGGATGGGAATAATAAAGGCTTTACGCCAGAGAGTTGGAAAAGCACCATTCATCAGCGAAAAGTTAATTATATGAGTTATCACGGATAAAACAGAATCCAGAATGCAAAACCATTACCCTACTCACATATTCACATCCAATAGCTTTGGATTTAATAGAGGAAAGTGCTTTGCGTACCTTGTCTTCGTCTACAGGTGTAAAAGTGAAAGTTTTATGGGAATAAGGAGGCATGGAAGATATAAAAGAGATAGCATTAGCTCTAGAATCATCATAAACTATTTGAGAAGACAGAAAATGACGATTAAAATCGGCAGGAGAAAAGGTGACGCTATTATAGTCAAATTGCGATTTTCCATATCCAAGCGTATTCAGAAACTTCCATATATCAGCCGAAGATGAATTAAGTAGTTGTTCGTGGATATATCGGAAGTTAAAAATATATTCACGATATATTTATAATATATCGTGGATATATTTTTAACTTCCGAACAAACCAGACACAAGCACAATACCAAAAATAATATAATTAATAAAACTGTAAATTCAATCGAATTAATCTTTGAGAAGATCTACGATATCTTTCTTTTGTTTATTGCGAACAAAAAATGGCGACCGTGACAGGCGCCAGCCAGACCCTGATACTAAAACAGGTTTTTGCAAGCACGTGGGTCAACAGATGAAGGACACTAAAAGGTCAACGCCACGTCGTGCATCACAATACTTAGATTTCATGGGCTACTACCAGCAGCAAGTTAGGAATACACGGCTCACCGTGCAACTAGATCGTCTCTCGCCAAGCCATGCCGATGCTAATTCAACCAAGTGGAGCTTCATGTCTATTCAAGCAGACAGCACCCAGCGATCGAAGCTAAGCTACTTCTCCGGCTCAGCTACGCCTGCCTGCCTTGTTCCTATTATATCATATTTATTCCGCTACAATTTTTATGCAACTAGTGTCGCTATTTTTTTCTAAAGTTGTGCAAATTATCGCCTAATTTCATTTCATAAGAGCTTAATACCGCTTATTTATTCATTAATTATTTTCTAAAGCCGTTATAAGCGCTAAAATTAATTTTACTTACAGCTAGAACATATAAAAGTTGCATCCAATTTTGCAAGTCTTTACTTTATACTATTGCTTTATATTTTGCTTTATACTATTGCGCCAATATAATAACTCGCGATATAAAAACGTGAAATTACAAGGTTTACTCATTGAAATTATATGTTCTCCGTTTGTTGCTCGAAATGACAATTATTTGGTAAAATAGTTTATTTTGTCTTCAACAATAAACTCAAGGCAAATTTTAGATAACTTATTTATTTATTTAATAATAACCATTCTCCTGATGCATGTTTAGGCAAAAACTCTGAGAGACATGATTTGGGAGCTATAATTTGTAAATTCTATTAAATATCAACCATCAAAAAATATTTTTATCTCAGAAATATCCTATACTTTAGCAACGATAAAATACATTTTCTTTATATGCCTTTCACGTAAGGAAAAAATCAACATAATTTAATTATCCACTGAAAAGGCTTCGCCAACACAGTACAAGGCCCAATATCTACGAAGTTCTAAATCACTTTCACGTAAAATTCATACCAAAATAATCTCTAACATTTGCTTAAACTATACTATGATTTTTACTTTTTAATCGTTTTTATTGTTTTAATTAATTAAATTAAAGTACTGAATCAAAGTATCTGAATTCACTACCGCGCCAGCGGCTCTCGGGGTAGGATCTGTGAAAATTTATTTCGCGCGCTCCGTCTCGTTTCGATATTATCCTTGTGTGCGTTGATGATCGCAGCACTCCTATTTTGTGCTAGAGTATCGTTAACCACGCCCGCAATTTTTGATTGTTGGAAGTATTTACTTTCGTACAGAATATTTCAATTAGTATAAAGTTCGCACATTATTATCATACCAGATAGTAACCACATTATAGTTATTTTGATTGAAGCTTTCTTACCAGTCGGAATGGGGAAAAATAAATACAAGTATCAATGTGTCACTAAAGGTAAAAAAAGAAATATCCTATCTCTGGAGAAAAAACAATGGAGAATAAAAATGTATGTATCCTTTCCATATGAACTGACCCAGATTATACAATAAAAATATATATAGACGACAAATTTTGGATTTTTAATATGTTACCCAAGTACAAGCGTTTTATAAAAAGTGTGTACTGTCTGAAATTATTGACTCAAGTTAAGCTCGGCCAACGCCGTTGTGTCAAATATTTTTATAATGAAAATATGGTCATTGACTGTAAGTAGCGATTAAATTATATTTAAAAATACGTTTAGTCGCCATACTCACAGTACCATAGTGCGAGCAACTGAATAGAGATGAAATGAAGTATCGCTCGCGTAGGTCATCGCCCGCTCGGAGCGAAAAATACCTAAATTTGCGTAATGCCGAAATGTAAGAGAGCTTTTAAAGAAAATGACAGAAAGATAATAAACAAGAAATTTTTAAACAAAAAATATTTCTTACGATACGATAACCATTTTTGCCTTATTTATTAACGATGTTTAATAAAGCGCTGATAAATAAACTTTCAGTAACTGTTACTCAAGCTTCAAACTAACGTTTATAGTGCACTCAACTTTTTTAACAACTGAAAACGAATTATTAATCTTATAGCTTATAAGCTTAAATATGACCTCATAAATAAAATGAATTTTCAATTACCTTCACGGAGTTCTCTAATGAAAATACTTCATTATGTTTTGATTAAATTATAATAATCATCTATAACACATGGAGTAGTAGCGGTGTAATAATATATCCCCATATCTTTCCGTGGGTGTTGTAAGACGCGATAGAGGGAAACAACCCAAATCGGAGACTGGAAGCAGTGTCTTCATGACAAATAGGTAATAAAAACACTAAGATTGCAAGCCCGCCTTGCATGCGTGGCAATTATGGCAAACGTCACCCTTATGAGACAGTTCAAAAGGAGGTCTATATTCAATAGAGAACTTTAATAGGGTGTGGAAAGAAACGCCAATATTTTTAAATAATATAAATTTCAGTAGCCTAATAATTTTTGGATTGGATTGTGATCGGAGAGATTTTGTGTTCTTCTATGATGGGTCATGCAGAACTTAGCTCCGACCGCATGGACTGTTTTCACGAGCTTGTCATTCATATCATCACTATATCATATATTCACATCATATAAGCACTGAAAACCGTTTTATAACTTGAGCTGAAAGATTTCGAGTCTTTGGATTAGAGCAAAAGGGAGACGGAGGGTTTACTTCATTAGCTGAGACCTCTCCAACTTGACATTTACATTTGGTATGCCTCTAACCATTTGTTGATCAGTGCATGTTGTCACCTTTACGATCACTGAGACATCGCTGAACAGTTGCCGTCTAGTCGCCATAATGAAGTGAATCTCATTTTTTGTCGAGCCGTCGGGGCTGTGACAGGTCCACTTTCTATGTGGCTGCTTCTGGAAGATAGAGTTCATCATAAAGTGTCCCTCTTCTTCCATGAAGTCGACCAGCTGCAGGCCCCTTGGGTTCTGTTGCCCTATTCCAAATTTCCTTACCTTCAGCTCTCCGATCTTTCACGTTCCTAGCTTTCCGTTGAAGTCTTAACATCATGTAGTGGGTTTTGGAGGAATGCATGGCTCTAGAAATATCCTCATACATTTCCTCCATCTCCTCATTGGGGTGTGCCAACGTTGTTGCGTAAACCTGTATGACCTTCAGCGAATATCGTTTGGTGATTCCGAGTATAAGGTACGCAATCCTCGTCAGCACACTCCCAATATTTACAACGTTGCTAACGAGAGACTAGTGGACAATAAATCCAACACCTCTTTGGGACAGATTGTCGCACTCCCGGTGACCTCGGATTATCCTATAATATTCCAGCGCAACTTGTCTATCTCATCTTCCAGCTCCAGTATCTTCTCGTCAGTCCTCAGGGTGCGTGCCTTATATGTTGCCAGTTGAGTCGTTTTAGGTCTCAACCAAACCTCCACCGAAGATTCTTAGCACCCCTTGCCCCACCGTTATCATGGACAAAACCGTAGCTAGGACTAGCAGGGCCACCGATGACTGGGGGTCGTTTTTTTGTGTCGTTGCTCATAGGGGGTATATTGCCATAGTTGCCATGCTTGGCGAGCGGGTTGACAACCGAGGTTTTTTGTTACATAGTGGCTTTTATCAGGAATATGCTGCTGCATATCTCGTGCATTTTCCCTCTCTCGACTAAGATAGGAAAAAAAGGTACTTACGAATAAATGTTGATAGTTAATAAAATATTTGATATTAAATCTACACAAACAATTTATGATTAAAACTACTTTTACGGATTTTATCGCGTTTATTTTTACTTTTTATTTTTAATTCCCGACGTTTCGGGCGCTTTCCAGCACCCATGGTCACGGGGGACTGAGATGACTGACGTCCCGATGTCATTGTTAAACCCGGAGTACCTTCAGCTTTTTTAATTATTGTTTATGGTCCGATCTATGCAAAATGAACTGACTATGTCCTGAGGTCTTGCAGTGTTTCATTTGTTTGTCGTGTTTCGACATAGTCAGTTCATTTTGCATAGATCGGACCATAAACAATAATTAAAAAAGCTGAAGGTACTCCGGGTTTAACAATGACATCGGGACGTCAGTTATCTCAGTCCCCCGTGACAATAGGTGCTGGAAAGCACCCGAAACGTCGGGAATTAAAAACAAAAAGTAAAAATAAACGCGATAAAATCCGTAAAAGTAGTTTTAATCATGTGCAATGTTCGCGTAAATATAGGAAATCATTACATATGCAAACAATTTATATTACTATTGCTTCTTATAATTGCTCGTGTACCAAAATTTCATCTATAATTTATTTAAATCAAGCTATCAAAAACAATTTAATATTCTCATTTGCCAAGCACACACTTAACTGTTTAAGTCTCATGTAAAATTGTATGACATTTAGTGCAAATGATGATGATCGATTGGTTGAAAAAGACGGTGAACATTAGACTGACAGTGGCCAGTTAACTGTCAGCTGTCAAGTGTCATATACCGTTACCGTTACAGTCTATTAAAATTCACTGCTGAACATAGGCGTCAGTCGTAGATTGCCTCATATAGAGAATATTTCCCGTAGTTGCCACGCATGGCAAGCGGCGTTAGCAACCACAGTTTTCTACTTATAAGCAAGACTCTGTTGCCCATCTCCTGAACTGTTTCCCTCTATGAACCCTTACGGTTGTCTAACAGGATGATGTGTGGTAGTGGATATTATTAAACGCCGCGTTTATTATGTCAAATGTCATTTATCACATATTACTCTAACAGGATTATATATGGTAGTGGATATTATTAAATGCCGCGTTTATTATGTCGAATGTCATTCATCACATATTACTCTAACAGGATGACATGTGGTAGTGGATATTATTAAGCGCCGCGTTTATTATGTCGAATGTCATTCATCACATATTACTCTAACAGGATGACATGTGGTAGTGGATATTATTAAGCGCCGCGTTTATTATGTCAAATGTCATTAATCACATATTACTCTAACAGGATGATATGTGGTAGTGGATATTATTAAACGCCGCGTTTATTATGTCAAATGTCATTTATCACATATTACTCTAACAGGATTATATATGGTAGTGGATATTATTAAATGCCGCGTTTATTATGTCGAATGTCATTCATCACATATTACTCTAACAGGATGACATGTGGTAGTGGATATTATTAAGCGCCGCGTTTATTATGTCGAATGTCATTCATCACATATTACTCTAACAGGATGACATGTGGTAGTGGATATTATTAAGCGCCGCGTTTATTATGTCAAATGTCATTAATCACATATTACTCTAACAGGATGATATGTGGTAGTGGATATTATTAAACGCCGCGTTTATTATGTCAAATGTCATTAATCACATATTACTCTAACAGGATGATATGTGGTAGTGGATATTATTAAACGCCGCGTTTATTATGTCAAATGTCATTAATCACATATTACTCTAACAGGATGATATGTGGTAGTGGATATTATAAAACGCCGCGTTTATTATGTCGAATGTCATTCATCACATATTACTCTAAAGGATGATATGTGGTAGTGGATATTATTAAACGCCGCGTTTATTATGTCAAATGTCATTCATCACATATTACTCTAACAGGATGATATGTGGTAGTGGATATTATTAAACGCCGCGTTTATTATGTCAAATGTCATTCATCACATATTACTCTAACAGGATGATATGTGGTAGTGGATATTATTAAACGCCGCGTTTATTATGTCAAATGTCATTCATCACATATTACTCTAACAGGATGATATGTGGTAGTGGATATGTTCGCGCCACTTTGCACTATCGCTTAACGCTTATAAGGAATTCGTTAAGTATTATCCAATAAGATTACTGCAAAGCCCATTTCCGGTTTCCTATCTACCGCTTTATGCCCAGCATGTGCATTCGTGTGTTAACGGGCACACACAAGTTGAGAAAACACGCAATCAACCGCACCGCTTATATCTCGCATCATCGCTCCCGCCCTTGTGTCATTTGGATATTGAATTATACAAGCATATAGTAAAAAGTATAGACATTTGCAATAACGCTATATTTCGTGATTATCTGTGAAGTTGATAAGTATGAAGACAGCCGGCAGCCATTGAGACATGAGGCAGATCAGCGGAAGTCCAGGTGGGTGCACATGCATTCCTTCACGTCCTTCCCATATCCCGAATTTAGGGGATTTGCAGTATCACGAATATATTAAATTCCATTCACCGCTCGCACCGCGCTCATATACAGTCCACTATTCTATTTAAGTTAATAGCCGCACCGCATAACATTATTTAATACATTTGAACCAGCAGTTTGGTGGTTTAAGGGCAAACGCCAATATCCACCATATATTTTTTGGTCACTTCGGCCGGGATTAAATTAACCTTTAGGCCCGGAGAAGTAAATTCGTTTTTTTATATATTACACAAAAATTATATACGTATATATTATTAAATCATAATAAAATGTAGTTCTAATTATACTAACTACAACATTTATTTGTCCCGCATCGCTTATTACACGTATTATAATACCTTTGTAACGCATACCACACCGCTTCATTATTCCGTTAATGATATTTTTCTTGTTGATTAACCGCCATCTTTCTAGTAACGCGAGATTGCTTCGTTCCCCAGTTAACTAATTCTACCGTCACTTATCGCAATAATTTTAGTCCGCATTTGTTTGTTGAAAATGACGACGAGAAGCAAAGAATCTAAACTGGTTTCGGATGAAGAAGTTAGTTTAAAAGTTATTATCGCTAAACGTAATTATATTTACGAACGATTACAAAAAAATTACGAGACCTCAAAGGGCGCATTCAATTCCTTGGACGAGCAGAATTTATTTCTTAGCATCGCTTCGAATATAGAACAATTACGTAGTGAGTTTCAAGAAGTTCTAGACAACTATAATACTAAACATTTAAAATTAAACCCTTATGCAGACGTTGATTATGAGGCTTGGAACTCATTTGAAGAATTATATAGTCGTATTAAGTGCTAAATTACGAAAATATCCACATCGCCTTCCACTGTTACGTTGGAAAATAGATTTCCTACTAAATTAAAAACTTCACTTCCGCCAATTGAATTAATGTCATTTAACGGAGACATACGCCAGTGGTCCATGTTTTATCAAAAATTTAAGACATTAATTCACGACAATTTACAATTAACTGATGCCGAACGTGTTTATTATTTGGTTAACAAATTGAGTGACAGGGCGTTATCAGTTTGTGCCGGGTTACCGCAGAAAATTATTCCATTATTTGGAATGCGCTTATAGGAAGATATAATGACGAACGCACACTCGCATCTACGTATATTAACCAACTATTGGATTTAACAAAGGTGAACGCAAACACAACAGGAGGTCATCATAAATTTATGGACAAATTTTATGCTTCAATTAATGCTTTAAAGCAATTAAAAATTGATGACTTAGCTGATTTTTTGTTTTTAAATATGACATTTAGAAAATTAGATCATGACACTGTTAAGTCATTTGAAATGTCTTGTCGCACAATTAGCATACCAAACTACGCATCTTTAGTACAATTTTTATACAAACAGAATAGGGCTATATGCCATACATTTAATAATTCTCATACTTTATCTACATCTAATAATAATCGAAACAAATCACTTTCAAATAAATTTAGTAAAACATTTATTAATACAGATCCTTCGCATTCATGTATCTTTTGTATATTATACAATTGTTGTATTAATTGTTTAAGTAATAAACACTCGACTTCTTTTTGTAAATCGAAGCATAAGTGTATATACTGCGCGCGGCGCTACCATTCTTTAATTCATTCTGACCCGAATCTGAATGGCTCTAAGACTGCTTTTCGTAGTAGCAATACGTTACACTCAGAGGTTGTGCAGACGCGTAACGCTAATGTATGCAGCGCGCATTCGATTAATTACCACGCAGTTAACGATAATAAGGTAAATTCTTCTGTCGCTCACAATTCGAATACGGAGAAAAATGAAAAAACACTCACCTCTTCATGTAATATTTCTCGCAATAATAGTACTCTCCCGCGCTATACTACTTTATTGGGGACTGCAAAAATAAAGGTCGTAGATAAGTGTGACAATGAACATTTTATTCGGTGTTTAGTTGACCCCGGATCCCAAAGCGACTATATTACGAAGGATTGTTGTAAACGCTTATTTCTTTCCGTTTCGAATAAAAATCATTTTACCGAAGTACACGGGATCGGTGGTGTGTCCTAAAAGATTTTAGGAGTCTCTTCATTGCAGTTCACGTCTCGTTTTAATAATAACAAATTTTATCATATTGAACCATTAGTTGTTCCGATCATCAAGGGTCAGTTGCCAGATTCGATAGTAGATGTTTCAAAAATTCGCTATTTAGATAAAATACGCTTAGCAGATGATCAGTTTTATCAACCTGGGTCTATAGATATTTTATTGGGGGTTAATACCTACATAAAACTTTTGTCGCCTGAAAACTTAATTCATTCGCAATGGCCTAGTGCCATAGAAACATCACTCGGATATATTATTATGGGTTATGCTGAAGTCGCTATATCACATCATTCCCCGCGTTCATTTATTTCCTGTTCTTACGATACAAATTTAAATCAAAATAGTCTTAATGATATAATGGAAAAATTTTGGAAAATTGAATAACTTCCGCAAAAAATATATTTGAGCCGAGATGAGCAGGAATGTGAAGACATTTATACTTCTACTACTTACCGCCAAAACGACGGACGGTATGTGGTCGCCCCGCCATTTAAGAAAAGGCCCGACTTATTGGGTGACTCTTTAATGAATGCAAAAAAACGCCTCTTACTTTTGGAAAAACGCTTTAACAAATATCTTGATCTTCGCGATCAATACAATGTTGTTATACGGGAATACATTAATAAGGGTATTTTATCCGCTGTTTCTGATAATGATTGTATAAAGCCTTCTTTTTATTTGCCGCATCACCCTGTCGTACGGAATGATAAAAGTACAACGAAGTTGTGCATCGTTTTAGACGCTAGTGCTAAGTCGGATAACGATATTTCTTTGAATGACATTTTGCACACCGGGCAAAATTTACAAACAGACATTTTTAAAATTTTATTAAACGTTAGAGTTTATCGCATCGCTTTTTTTGCAGATGTTAGGCAAATTTACTTGTGTATCGAAGTCCAAAAATCCCATCGCGCTTTTCAACGCATTTTATATCGGTTTTCTACAGAAGAAATTATACGAACATATGAATTTAATCGCGTCACATTCGGATTACGCTCTTCCCCTTTCCTCGCACTTCACACTTTACGCCAGTTAGCCGCTGACGAAAGGGAGTCCTATCCCCTTGCTGCTTCTGTAGTGGAAAGGGATATTTATATGGATGACCTCGTTTCCTCCGCGCCTTGCGTCAACAACGCAGTCAACACCGCCACTCAACTTATCCAAATGTTTCGCCGAGGTGGATTTTTTTTTATAGAAGAGGGGGCAAACGAGCATGCGGCTCACCTGATGTTAAGTGACTACCGCCGCCCATGATCAACCGCAACACCAGGAGAATTGCGGGTGCGTTGCCGGCCCTTTAGAAAGGAGTAAGCTCTTTTCTTGAAGGTCCCCAGGTCGTATCGGTCCGGAAAAATCGCCGGTGGTAAACTATTCCACAGAGAGGTTGTACGTGGAAGAAAACTCCTTGTGAAACGTACAGTACTGGACCGCCAAGCATCCAGATGGTGTGGATGGTATCGGGACGTTTGCCGTGTAGTGCGTTCACGAAACTTGGCGGCTGGGATTAATCCGAACAATTCCTCAGAGCACTCCCCGTGATAGATGCGATAAAATACGCAAAGAGATGCAACATCTCTTCGCAGCGCCAGTGAATCGAGCCGATCGGAAAGCACTTGGTCGTCGACGATTCGAGCCGCTCTGCGCTGGATGCGGTCAAGTGGAAGGAGCTGGTACTGGGGAGCCCCAGCCCAGAGATGGGAACAGTATTCCATGTGCGGCCGAACCTGCGCCTTGTAAAGTTGCAGGCGGTGTGCCGGCATGAAATACTGTCCCGCTCTGCTGAGCACGCCAAGCTTTTTAGAGGCCAATTTGGCCTTCCCTTCCAAGTGACCACGAAACTGCACGTCACTCGATATGTCGACGCCGAGGATTCCGATACTGGCTGAGGCAACAAGGGGAGTGCCTTGAAACTGAGGGGATACGACAAAGGGGTTCTTTTTAGCGGTTAACGCGCAAACTTGTGTCTTCTGGGGGTTAAACTGGACTAGATTTAGTCGTCCCCAATCCGAGACTCTGTTCAGCAAAGACTCGACTTCAGACACAAGTTTGTCCCGGCACTCGGAGACGTTTTCCCGAGAAATATTGGCTCGGCCGATGTAAAGAGCATCACCAGTGCTGTCATCTGCATAGCAATGAATGTTACGGGTATGCAACATATCATTGATGTGCAGAAGAAACAGCGTTGGCGATAGCACGCAGCTCTGTGGAACATCAGCATTAATAGGCTTGCAATCGGAGCTTGCACCGTCTACAACGACCTTGATGCTCCGATCTGCAAGAAAGCTGGTTTGATTTGGTTAAGTGGACAAGTAACTGCAAGGAGCTTTTACAACATATACCAGCATCACATCGTCAACAAGACACGGTATCATTTGATGATAATGACATTTTAAAAATTTTAGGCCTTCGTAGGTATCCCGCTACCGATAAGTTTTCCTTTCTTGTTTCGCCGCCAACGGTCACTTGTACCAAACGCGCTATCCTCTCCGCAACCGCTCGCTTGTACGATGTTTTAGGACTTGTCGGTTCAGTAATACTTTACGCCAAATTATTAATTAAAGCCTTGTGGGTTCTTAAACTTAACTGGGATGAGACTCCACCCACTAATATTGTCAATACATGGCAGCGATATATATCAGAGTTACCTTTAATCTCACATTTACAGATTCGCTACTAGCCTTCGCCGACGCTAGTGAAAAAGCTTACGGGTGTGTCATCTATTCGCATGTTGTTAACGGAAATAATCCTCCAATTATAACGCTCCTATGTTCTAAATCTCGGGTGTCCCCATTAAAGGTTATAACTTTAGCTGTGTGCCTTGGTTTTGCTCGCTAAGTTAGTACGCACCGTTTACGATTCGTTGTCATTGAGGCATCCGATCGACAACATTTATGCGTTTTCAGATTCGGAAGTCGCGCTCTGTTGGGCGTGTTCTTCACCGCATAAGTTCGACAGATTTGTTGCTAACCGTATTTCGCAAATACAGTCCTATTTATTGCCGGATAACTTTTACCACATCGCCGGCTCGGAAAATCCTGCAGATCATATTTTGCGTGGACTGTTGCCCTCACAAATTTTAAATTGTGACCTTTGGTTACATGGGCCTTCGTGGGTTTCCTTGCCGTGTAAATAATGGCCTGTACAAAGGATCGCATCAACTCATATCAGTTTACCAGAAGAAACTGAAAAGAAGGACTGTGTCGCTTGGAGTCAGTGACATGGAAGAAAACCCATTTATCGCGTTAAGCTTAAAATTTTCTAATTGGAATAAGTATTTACGATCCGTTGTTAACGTTTTAAGGTTTTTAAACAAATTACCGCGCATAAATAAAATTATAACCGAATCCGACATAGAGATTTCTGAAATCACAGTTATTAAAATTGTGCAAGGCATCGCTTTCGCCGAAGATATAAAAAATATTAAAAAAGGATAACTATGTTCATCAACATTACGAAGGTTATCGCCATTTATCACGGACGATGTACTCCGAGTAGGTGGTCGGTTAGATTATTCGTCTTTATCGGATTCTCAAAAGCATCCAATATTGCTACCAAAAAAGGGGCATATTGTTGATCTTACAATTGATTATTATCACTTTAAACATTTCCACGCTGGTCCTCAGTATTTACTTGCTGCATTACGGGAGAAATATTGGATATTATCAGCTCGCCGTGTAGTGAGATACCGCATTCATAGGTGTAACATTTGTTTTCGACATAAACCCAAACCTATTTACCCCATGATGTCTGCCTTGCCTGCTTGCCGCCTAGAGCAGTGTAATGCGTTTACACACACAGGTGTAGATTTTTCGGGCCCACTTTATATCACATTGAAGCGTAAACGTGGTATACGAAGCCAGAAGGCTTATTTATGTTTATTTATATGCCTCGTTACTAAGGCAGTGCATTTAGAATTAGCGTCTGATCTAAGTTCGGCAAGTTTTTTACTTACTTACTTACTTACTTATCGTCACGCACAATCCCTAACGGGGTAGCCAGAGAGAACAGATCGCCAAGTGTCACGATCCTTACATACCTCTTTCGCTTCTTTCAGGTTCATTAACTTCTTCATACATGCACGTCTAGGTATCCGAGTACTCTTGACCCTCCCCTCTTTGAGCAATTTGCTCACATGGTCTTCGAAAGTTAGTCTCGGTCTACCTCGACACCTTTTAATATTTACTTTCGCTCTATATATTTTCTTCACCATTCGGTCTCCACTCATTCGTTCCACGTGCCCAAACCATTAGAGTACGACCCTATCAATTTTTATGATAAGGTTTTTTTTTTTATAGAAGAGGGGGCAAACGAGCATACGGCTCACCTGATGTTAAGTGACTACCGCCGCCCATGATCAACCGCAACACCAGGAGAATTGCGGGTGCGTTGCCGGCCCTTTAGAAAGGAGTAAGCTCTTTTCTTGAAGGTCCCCAGGTCGTATCGGTCCGGAAAAATCGCCGGTGGTAAACTATTCCACAGAGAGGTTGTACGTGGAAGAAAACTCCTTGTGAAACGTACAGTACTGGACCGCCAAGCATCCAGATGGTGTGGATGGTATCGGGACGTTTGCCGTGTAGTGCGTTCACGAAACTTGGCGGCTGGGATTAATCCGAACAATTCCTCAGAGCACTCCCCGTGATAGATGCGATAAAATACGCAAAGAGATGCAACATCTCTTCGCAGCGCCAGTGAATCGAGCCGATCGGAAAGCACTTGGTCGTCGACGATTCGAGCCGCTCTGCGCTGGATGCAGTCAAGTGGAAGGAGCTGGTACTGGGGAGCCCCAGCCCAGATAAGGTAAAGGTCATCTTTCAATCCTGCCATATTGCGAATCTCTTCGTTTCGCTTTCGGTCGGCTATGGTAACACCACACATTTTACGAAGAGATCGCATCTCCACTGCATCCAACTTGCTTTTATGCTTCTTCTGGCATACCCAGGTTTCGCTGCCATATAACAAAGTCGGTACCAACACTGCGTTATGTATTGCAAGGCGTGCACTCTTCACCACGCCTTGCCTTTTTACTAATGCATTCAGGGCACCATTGACTTTGTTTCCGGCAGTGACACGCCTATCCACATCTAAATCACATCTTCCATCCCGGCTGAAAGCACTCCCCAAGTATACAATTTCATTTACCTGTTCTAGACATTCCTGATTTATCCATATTTCACATTTCGTTCTCTCTTCGTCCTTTTCAAATACCAGAACCTTAGTTTTATTAGCATTCAAACGGAGACCTTTAATTTCACATTCCTCTTTCATACACGTGACTAATGCCTGCAGTTCTGCTTTTGATGGGGCAATAAGCACTGCATCATCAGCATACAGCAGACAATTAACTTTTATGTCACCCAATTTCACACCCAAACAGCTGTTTTTCAGCTTCTGTAAACAGCTGTCGAGATACAGTATGAACAGCCAGGAAGACATGACACAACCCTGTTTTACACCCGCTTGGATGCTAAACATGGGTGACAGGTCATACCCTACCCGCACACAGGCTTTACAGTCATAGTAAAGTGACTGCACAGCCCTTAACAATCGACCATCCACACCATATCCCGCCAACAGTTCCCACATTTTCTTCCCTATAACCTTATCAAATGCTTTCTCCAGATCCACAAAAGCACAGAAAATTCTCTGGTTAACACTCAGAAGCTTCTCCGTGATCATGCGGAGAGAAAACATTTGATCCGTGCATCCTCTTCCAGGTCTAAATCCGCATGTGGGAGGCCCACAAGAATCTTTCCGATTTCTCTTGCATCCTGTGTGTCAAAACCTTCGAATAAACTTTACTTGCTAAACTGGTCAAACTGATCGCCCGATAGCACCCGCAGTCAAAATGTGAACCTTTACCTTTATATAAAGGCACAATGACCGCGGATCGCCAATCATCAGGGACATCTCCCGTCCGCCAGCACAAATTGCACAGCAGATAAAAGCTGTCCCAGACGCGAGGCCCACCGTACTTGACCATTTCAGCAGTAACTCTGTCTAGTCCCGCAGCCTTACCACATTTCAAACTTCGAATTGAACGTTCAATCTCTTTCATGCTGATGACCTCAGTGTCATCGAGGTCCGTGTCTGGCGTGCCAGTCACGGCGTCACCCCCGGATCCTTCACTAAGATCATGACACGCATACATTTCTCTATAAAATTCACTCCATCGCTGCATGACGTCCGATTTTTCTGAGAGGACGTCATTGGTTCTCGAAAGCACTTTGTTCATTTTTAAAGCTGTCGCACCACTCCGGGACCTTCCAACGTCTTTCCAGAAGAGTTTGGAGTTTTCCCTAAAGTTGTGCGACAACCTCTCGTCCGCTTCTATTCTACACCTTTCACGTACTTCCTCAATGAATGTTTTCGCATGAACTTTCTGCAGCTTATATGTTTCTTTCATCTTCTCTCTCATATGCTCATCATTACTAGAGGCCAAGTAGTCTAACCATGCCTTTTTTTCTTTTTTACAGCTTCTTTCACTTCATCATTCCACCATGCATCTCTTCTTTTACTACTACCTCTTTTTGTCGTACCACATACTTCTTCCGCTGCACTTACCATTCCATCCCTAAGGTTCTGCCATGTTCTCTCCACACATTCTTTCCTGCCATCGATGGTGTCAAGCTTTTCGGCTACCCTCGTGTGATATTTGTCCCTAGTATCCGCTTCCTGAAGCTTCCAGCTTCGGATGCGACAGACCGACTGTGGTTCTGTTACTGCCGTCTGGTGGCGCCAACCCGCGAACAAACCCCTAAATCTGGTAATTACTAGATAATGATCCGTTCCCAGGTCAGCACCCCTGAACACTCGTGTATCCATCACCTGTTTTCGCAGTCGGTCATCCACCAGGAACAAATCAATCATACTTCTCTCATTCTTTCTTTCTCTAGTGTACATTTGGATCTTCCTGTGATTAAACATAGTGTTTGTCACAAGAAGACCCTTTTCCTTGCATACAGCCAGTATAAGCTTGCCAGCATCATAAACCCTTTTATCGCCAAACTTTCCAAGCATCGACTCGTATCCTGGTCGAACGATACCTACCCATCCATTCAAATCACCACATACAACAGTTCTTTCGTTTCCCTTAACCAAATATAGAACTTCTCTTACATTCTCCCAAAACTCCTCCAGCTCAGCCCTGGACGACGAAGCTACCGGCGCATAAACAACCTAAAGGAATAACTTCGTCAGTCCCATTTTGAAGCGAACCCAGAGAAGTCTTGAGTTCACAACCTTGTATTCAGTCATAAGATCGACCAACCGGGACGACAACAGCACTCCCACTCCTTGGCGGGCGTTCTCGCTTTCCGGGACTCCGGACCATATAGCTAACGTCCCGCCAGGGAGCTCTTCAATACCACTGCCTTTCCGTTTGGTCTCCGACATACACACGACATCTAATTCTCTTTCTTTCATTATTTCGATCAACTCATTCGTCTTATCTCTCATGCCCCCTCTAACATTCCACGTGCCAACTCTGCACTCCGTCCTCCACCTTCCGCCGTGTCGGGCTGTGCGTGACGGGTGGCGGTCCCAATCGCCGCTTTGCGCGCTGCATTCCACACCAACGGGGACGAGCTGGTGTGCGTCGCCTTGGGGGGACGCCCTAACCCTCGTTTGCATGGGTGCACAGCTGTGTAGAATTGCAGCCCTGAAAAGGGCTGGCAGGGGTCGCAACGAGCACGCTTCTACAATGACTCCCAAGTTTTTTAGACGCTTTTAAGAGATTTATCTCTCGTAGAGGTCCGTGTCGATTTATATACAGCGATAACGGTACTAATTTTGTCGCCTCGTGTTCATATTTACATGAATTACATGGATTTTCAAAATCAGAAGAATATTATAAGGCATTCAGTCAGGTGCTCACTGATAATTGCATTGTTTGGAAACTCAACCCTCCAAGCGCTCCACATTTCGGGGGTTTGTGGGAGTCCAATATTAAGGTTGTAAAAACCCATTTGTTTCGCGTAATAGGTAAGCAAATCCTCACGTATGAAGAAATGCTTACTACTCTTTGTCAGATCGAGTGTATCTTAAATTCTCGCCCGCTTTATTTATTAAGCAGTGATCCATCGGAACCTACCGCACTTACACCCGCACATTTTCTAAATTT
Source organism: Parnassius smintheus behrii (assembly GCA_036936625.1). Classification (NCBI taxonomy): domain Eukaryota; kingdom Metazoa; phylum Arthropoda; class Insecta; order Lepidoptera; family Papilionidae; genus Parnassius; species Parnassius smintheus. Next base: position 1,098,959 of record JAUPFT010000003.1, on the reverse strand, counting down.
AAAACCACTTGAATGCTTACCAGCTGCAGATTTAAGCAAGGAACGCATTAATTTGTTATCACGTTTTTCTTTAATAGATTCTTTAGTTCAGTCCTTTTGGAAACACTTTAGATTCGAATACTTACATACATTACAGCGTAGAGTGAAGTGGAATAAGAACGCTACTGCCATTTATGTAGGGACGATTGTTCTAATAGACGTGGATAATACTCCACCGCTTCAGTGGCCTCTAGGCCTTGTCACCGAATTGTTTCCCGGTAAGGATGGTGTGGTACGCGTTGCGCAAGTTAAACTTAAGAATTCCACTTTAAAACGCCCTCTTATCAAACTGTGTCCTTTACCAACAAAGTGATTAATATAGTTAATTTTACATTATCGTTTATATATTTAGTTTAATTCTTAGGTCATAACGTCACTTCATTTCGCTACTATATAAGTATTTATCTATATATAACTATATTTTTATACTTTACTTGTTAGTTGAGGATACCTCAAGGCCGGGGGGGTGTTCGCGCCACTTTGCACTATCGCTTAACGCTTATAAGGGTTTCGTTAATTATTATCCAATAAGATTACTGCAAAGCTCATTTCCGGTTTCCTATCTACCGCTTTATGCCCAGCATGTGCATTCGTGTGTTAACGGGCACACACAAGTCGAGAAGACACGCAATCAACCACACCGCTTATATCTCGCATCATCGCTCCCGCCCTTGTGTAATTTGGATATTGAATTATACAAGCATATAGTAAAAGTATAGACATTTGCAATAACGCTATATTTCGTGATTATCTGTGAAGTTGATAAGTGTGAAGACAGCCGGCAGCCATCGAGATACGAGGCAGATCAGCGGAAGTCCAGGTGGGTGCACATGCATTCCTTCACGTCCTTCCTATATCTCGAATTTAGAGGATTTGCAGTATCACGAATAAATTAAATTCCATTCACCGCTCGCACCGCGCTCATATACAGTCCACTATTCTATTTAAATTAATAGCCGCACCGCATAATATTATTTAATACATTTGAACCAGCAGTTTGGTGGTTGAAGGCCAAACGCCAATATCCACCAGGATATTATAAACGCCGCGTTTATTATGTCAAATGTCATTCATCACATATTACTCTAACAGGATGATATGTGGTAGTGGATATTATTAAACGCCGCGTTTATTATGTCAAATGTCATTCATCACATATTACTCTAACATGATGATATGTGGTAGTGGATATTATTAAACGCCGCTTTTATTATGTCAAATGTCATTCATCACAAATTACTCTAACAGGATGATATGTGGTAGTGGATATTATAAAACGCCGCGTTTATTATGTCAAATGTCATTCATCACATATGACTCTAACAGGATGATATGTGGTAGTGGATATTATTAAACGCCGCGTTTATTATGTCAAATGTCATTCATCACATATTACTCTAACAAGATGGTATGTGGTAGCGGATATTATTAAACGCCGCGTTTATTATGTCAAATGTCATTCATCACATATTACTCTAACATGATGATATGTGGTAGTGGATATTATTAAACGCCGCTTTTATTATGTCAAATGTCATTCATCACAAATTACTCTAACAGGATGATATGTGGTAGCGGATATTATAAAACGCCGCGTTTATTATGTCAAATGTCATTCATCACATATTACTCTAACATGATGATATGTGGTAGTGGATATTATAAAACGCCGCGTTTATTATGTCAAATGTCATTCATCACATATTACTCTAACAGGATGATATGTGGTAGTGGATATTATAAAACGCCGCGTTTATTATGTCAAATGTCATTCATCACATATTACTCTAACAGGATGATATGTGGTAGTGGATATTATAAAACGCCGCGTTTATTATGTCAAATGTCATTCATCACATATTACTCTAACATGATGATATGTGGTAGTGGATATTATAAAACGCCGCGTTTATTATGTCAAATGTCATTCATCACATATTACTCTAACAGGATGATATGTGGTAGTGGATATTATAAAACGCCGCGTTTATTATGTCAAATGTCATCATCACATATTACTCTAACAGGATGATATGTGGTAGTGGATATTATAAAACGCCGCGTTTATTATGTCAAATGTCATTCATCACATATTACTCTAACATGATGATATGTGGTAGTGGATATTATAAAACGCCGCGTTTATTATGTCAAATGTCATTCATCACATATTACTCTAACATGATGATATGTGGTAGCGGATATTATTAAACGCCGCGTTTATTATGTCAAATGTCATTCATCACATATTACTCTAACATGATGATATGTGGTAGTGGATATTATTAAACGCCGCTTTTATTATGTCAAATGTCATTCATCACAAATTACTCTAACAGGATGATATGTGGTAGCGGATATTATTAAACGCCGCGTTTATTATGTCAAATGTCATTCATCACATATTACTCTAACATGATGATATGTGGTAGTGGATATTATTAAACGCCGCTTTTATTATGTCAAATGTCATTCATCACATATTACTCTAACATGATGATATGTGGTAGTGGATATTATAAAACGCCGCGTTTATTATGTCAAATGTCATTCATCACATATTACTCTAACATGATGATATGTGGTAGTGGATATTATAAAACGCCGCGTTTATTATGTCAAATGTCATTCATCACATATTACTCTAACAGGATGATATGTGGTAGTGGATATTATAAAACGCCGCGTTTATTATGTCAAATGTCATTCATCACATATTACTCTAACATGATGATATGTGGTAGTGGATATTATTAAACGCCGCTTTTATTATGTCAAATGTCATTCATCACATATTACTCTAACATGATGATATGTGGTAGTGGATATTATAAAACGCCGCGTTTATTATGTCAAATGTCATTCATCACATATTACTCTAACAGGATGATATGTGGTAGTGGATATTATAAAACGCCGCGTTTATTATGTCAAATGTCATTCATCACATATTACTCTAACATGATGATATGTGGTAGTGGATATTATTAAACGCCGCTTTTATTATGTCAAATGTCATTCATCACATATTACTCTAACATGATGATATGTGGTAGTGGATATTATAAAACGCCGCGTTTATTATGTCAAATGTCATTCATCACATATTACTCTAACATGATGATATGTGGTAGTGGATATTATAAAACGCCGCGTTTATTATGTCAAATGTCATTCATCACATATTACTCTAACATGATGATATGTGGTAGTGGATATTATTAAACGCCGCTTTTATTATGTCAAATGTCATTCATCACAAATTACTCTAACAGGATGATATTATGTGGTAGTGGATATTATAAAACGCCGCTTTTATTATGTCAAATGTCATTCATCACATATTACTCTAACATGATGATATGTGGTAGTGGATATTATTAAACGCCGCGTTTATTATGTCAAATGTCATTCATCACATATTACTCTAACATGATGATATGTGGTAGTGGATATTATTAAACGCCGCTTTTATTATGTCAAATGTCATTCATCACAAATTACTCTAACATGATGATATGTGGTAGTGGATATTATTAAACGCCGCTTTTATTATGTCAAATGTCATTCATCACAAATTACTCTAACATGATGATATGTGGTAGTGGATATTATTAAACGCCGCGTTTATTATGTCAAATGTCATTCATCACATATTACTCTAACATGATGATATGTGGTAGTGGATATTATTAAACGCCGCGTTTATTATGTCAAATGTCATTCATCACATATTACTCTAACATGATGATATGTGGTAGTGGATATTATTAAACGCCGCGTCTTTTATGTCAAGTGTCATTCATCGTCGTCGTTTCGCCAATGTATTGCAATTAATGTACCTATAAATTCTTGATTTGCACAAGTAAACAAATCCATATTAATAAAATTGATTGTTAAATATGTTCTATGTGAGATTGCCTTTTTGATGTAGTATACAAAGATCTGGCTCAGCCTCCATACATTTTTAAACTTCTCATTTAGAACATTCAATAAACAAATAGGAGTTTTAAAAATAATATTAAAAATCTGTTTAAAATGACTAAAAATACGAAAAACTAAAAAATACAAACTATAAAACAATCATACAAGGTAAAAACACGATTATATCTACAGTAAATCTTCTAAACCTATTCTATATTTCAAACGAATTTCTTAAACAAAAACAAACAAATACATTAGTTTCCGAGGTTATTTATTGAAAACTAAGAAAAATACTTTAATCATTTCTTATATTTATCCGCACACTACACATTGTTTAAAACTACTAAACATTCTCCGGGTTAACTTGACATCGAAACCTCAGTCACCTCAGTCCCCCGTGACCATGGGTGCTCGAAAGCACCCGAAATGACGGGTATTACAAATAAAATTAATAAACGCGATAAAATCCGTAAAAGTAGTTTTAATCAAAAATACTTTAGTGAAATTTAAGATTGTATGAGTAAAGGTAGGAGGAACCGTAGACTCATAAGTATTAGTAAGAATTGTTGAAGCTTAACAAACATTAAACTCCATTTCAAGTCAATTCGACAGTATTAATTGAAGAGGCGTGGCAGTGTAAGAATATTAACTACCAAATATCATGTCGTGGATGTCATAAGAGGTGACAGAGCGTAACAAATCAGGAGATGGGCAACAGCGTCTTCCTAATAACGACTAAAAATAAAAATAAAACTGCAGTTGCCAACCCGCTTGCCAAGCGTGGCAACTGTGGCAAATGTCCCCCCTATGAGGCAATCTTTGGGGGAGGCCTATGTTCAGCAGCGTACTTTAATAAGCTTTAAAATGGATGAGCGTTAATAAGCAAGTCCTCAGTGCGACTCAATATTAAATATCGTTAAAAATATGAGCTAAATATTAAAGCGTGATTTCGTTAAAATATGTCAAGTAAACCCGACCTTTATAACAGCCTGAGGTATGGTTAAATATAGAATTCCAGTAGTGGTCACAATTAGATGGAGCACCATTTTTTGAAGATTTTATATCTTATAATACTTAATTCTGTTTATTGAGTAAATTAAAGGATAAATTTAAACTTTGGATGCAGTTTTCACACTTTAAAACCCAATTTACCATTCTTATAACCACGGATTAAATGGTAGTATGATCCCCAGTTCGATCTCCACTGGCTCAAATAAAATTGTTTATTGCAATTCAGTGCTCACTAACTATGTTCTCGACGGTGAAAGAAACCATGGTGAGAATACTTGCTTGTGTAGTAGAGTAAAACAATTTCTATGACTTTTGAAGTTTTATTTATCAGTTTTAGTCTCATTAGTGGCTAATAATAATTTTCCTTTCCCTAGATGTCGCTGGGTGAGACTGAGGTAAAGTTTTTCGTTACATAATTGTATATAATTGAGAAGTAGCGTTTTGAATAAAAGTTTTTATTTGTTTCTATTGTATTTAAATACACAAAACAATTGCTCAGTGGTTTTTTATTTACCTTTTTACACTTTTAACGTTTATATTTAATTTTCCACTTTTAGGACCTACACCTGTATTTTGGTTTATTCATTTGTAATCTAATTATTATGAAATATCAGTCATACAGATACAATACTATTAAATATTATTAAATAATATTAAAAATAGTTATTAAAACAGAAAGAGACATTTAGTCTTACATATTGCTAAAATATTTACTTGCCCGCCACGTAATAAACGTCATTCAAGAATATTTTACTTCATTCTAAATGGTCACTACCACTTAGAATGAGGTGAAAGAAAATTCGTGGATTGATAAGGCCTTCCTTGCTACATAACACTTCAGTAACGAGAGAAGGCCTGTTTTATTTTTTTATGGAATTAAGATGACAAAACAGTGGTAAGTGCATGAATAGACATCTGCATTTAAGCTCGATAGAGTACACCCCTGATAGAATGCCTTGATTTCAGTAACACGGGTCTCCGGTTCGAGAGGATTTAATAGGAAGACTCCATACAGCTTTTTAAGTTATGAAGTAGAAGATGAAAATGAAAATTATGACCACAGAAATAAAAGACTAGCCCGCGGTTGTGTGAGAAATTGCTGTCATCATTTTGAACATGAAAAATAAATTATTTTAACAAACAATTTTGTTTTATTGGCCTGTTAAAATTAAAATATTCATCCGCAATTTGCTTTGTACACCCTAATTACAAGAGCCGATAAGACATCTGCGTAAGTAATACCTCAAAAGAGAAGCCTGAGAACTAAGCATGTTTTTAAAAAGTTTAAACAATAAAGGCTAGTCTATTTATTTTTTATAACGGCATAAACAGAAAATTGATTAAATTTTTGTTTAGTTTCTATAATTTAAACATGTGTAGAAGGTTTTTCTGATGATGAAGATGCTCGAAGATAAGTTTTGAGTTATCACACATTACATAAATAAAAAATATTGACATAACAGCTGTTACTGGACACTATTAGCAATTAATTTACATAAGGAATTGTTAAAACGGGTCTCATTTACCCTACTTGGGTATATGCTTGGGTATATACAAAATACCTTAAATACAAATACACAAAGTACCTTAAATTAATGAAAACGCTCTAATTAGGGGTAAACTTTGCTTGCCCCATTTTGTATTTTACTAAAGCTACAGCTGTGTGGAGAGAATGCGAAATAATGCAAATTATTAAATTAGCCGTCTTTTAAATAATAACGTGCCAGTTTGTGTGCAATTGAACTTGTATAATCTTACGACCACTCAAAGGGGTAAATAGTTAAACTTTTAATTAGAAACTTAACTAACCTTGCACATACTTTGTAACGTAACATCATCATTATTGCAGCCCTTCACAAGTAAATGTTTTATTTCACCACCGAACACGTGGTAATTCAGCACAAATTGCAACTTACAAATTCATTGGTGCCATTCATTTCATTGGTTAAATTTTAAAAAAGAATATTAGCAGCACTATTTGGTACAGTACATAGTGTGTCGAAAGATTAAAAATCCAACTTCAGACGTCAGTTGTGGAAATTGATTTAATTTTACTTTACTATGGTTACGTTTATTTTATTTATCCTTTTAAATCATTTAAAGCAATATCTCAAGAACAAGGTATCAACTATAATATTTTCTAAGCATTTACATTAAAATTTTCATCACATATTTTAACAGTCATAACGATTTTTTTATATTAATATGAAATTATCGTGAAATATAATCTATTTGAAAAAGGGACGATTTAAATCGGGCGTATGTATACATATATATACAGACTGATTGAAGGTCTCTTTCTTTTTAAAGACGATTTAAAATAAAATAACATTGATAACGTCTTATTTTTAAAGTCGACTGAGAAAATATTCATGACAGTAATAATATATCAGCCATTTCACTTCCGACTTTTTTGTGAGAGGCTCCATAAAATATGATCCCTGAAGCTCCGCCATTAATTAAGTGTGTGAATAGAACTTGATGACGCTGTGCGGCTGCGAGGCGACATTGTCGGCTCAGGTTTGAATGATGACAATGGATAGGCTTAGCGTATGAGAATTATGACTCACACCTGGAGAAATGTACGCTTTTTAAGGTCGTGAGAATGTTTGCGTAATATATGTAAAATTTTTAAAGATAGAATGAAAGGAAGGAAATAATTTATTTAGTTGTAATTAATCACAGCTATAGCAAATTTTAAATTTAGTAAATGTTTAGATTACATTTTCCTGATAAATACAGCATCTTCCTGATAATAAAAGTAGCTGTGGTAACTACGTGGTTAAGCGCTCGCTGGAAATATTCGTTCACGAGCAACCCGAGTTCGATCGTCGCCAGCATAAACACCGGGAATAGAATAAGAAAAGATGAGCTACCAAGGCATATACTTGCCCTTAAAACCTTCTTAGAAATGAAAGGAGGTTCGTTCAAACAATTTTATTAGTGCTGGAGGGGATCGAAATTGGGCTGCCGGCGCAATGTAAATTAACGGCAAGCGCTTAGCGCTTGTGCTACCTCGATTTATTGTTTCTTGTTATTTTCATTATTCCATTGCCGGGCTACAAAATGGCGGCCAATTTTATTTTATTATTTATTTACTAGGCTCATCACGCCGATTGGCTTGGTTCATGTTTAACCGATCATGCGTGGAGATCTGTTCATGATTTTGCCCTGGCATATGGTCTGACACCACTGGTTACTTGCCCTACGTGGATTCCAGATGAGGAGGATCATGAATCTTATGCTGACCACTCACCGGTACCGGACGGATATCAGTTTTCCGTCGACGCCCCTTTAGGCTCCTCGGACCATTGTCTTGTCCGGAGTGTGGTGCCTCACTCACGCTGAAATCGCAGTTGCATTCTGCAGGCTGCCACCGTGTTTGGCACTATAGGTCAGCCGATTGGGCTGGGATGCGGTGTTTTTTTGCATCTTACCCTTGATGGCGGGTTTGCTTCTCGCCGGACGATCCCAAAGTTATTGCGGATTCTGTTGCTGTTGTGATACTTCAGGGTATAGAACTTTTTATTCCTTCCTCTGTGGTGCCCATTGGAGGCAAATCTCAGTTATGGTTTGGTCGCTCCTGTAAAATAGCATCATGCTGTCAGCCCAGGCTTGGTAGCACAGGAGTGCTAACAAGCCTGGGCTGACGCATCAGCGTCCCGGGATTTAAACACCAGCGCTCTAAAAAAGAAGTATAATTCCGCCTCTAGGTCCTTCAAAAGAGTCATTGCCAAGGCAAAGTCAGAGCACATACGCAGAATTGCCGAGAAACTAGTTCGCCTTCCTTCTGAAACCCGTGCGTTCTGGTCTCTCGCCAAGGCTATCCAGGGGAATTTCTGTCAGCCACCTCTTCCGTCTCTGCACAGGGAGGATGGCTCACTAGCTCATACCACAAAGCAGAAAACCGATCTTCTAGGCTCTTTCTTTGCGTCCAACTTGACTCTCGATAACAGGGAATTACGCCGCCAACCATCCCGCGGTGTGAGTACTCCATGCCGGAAGCGCAGTTCACACAGCGCTCGGTTCGCAAAGCACTCCCCTCCCTGGTCATCCACAAGTCGAGTTGGTCTGACGGAATCCCTTTAATCGTGCTGAGGACGTGTGATCCAGAGTTGGCACCGGTTTTAACGCATCTTTTCCGGTACTCCTACTCCCTAGGCCTAGTACCAAAATCATGGAAGACGGCTTTCGTCCACCCGATCCCTAAAAAAGGCGACCGCTCAGACCCGTCCAACTACCAGCCTATCGCCATCACCTCCTTGTTCTCCAGAACAATGGAGTCCTTTGTAAACTGCCGGCTCATGAGGTACCTTGAGGATCACCAGCTGATTAGGGACCGCCAATACGGTTTTTGCCGTGTTCGTTCAGCTGGTGATATTCTGGTCTACCTAACTCACAAATGGGTAGAGGCAGTAAAATCCAAGTCCAAGTCAAATGCCTCCCGCATTGGCCGTTAGTTTGGACATTGCGAAGGCCTTCGATCGCGTTTGGCACTTCTTTCAAAGCTCCCTTCCTATGGGCTTCCCGAGAGGTTGTGCATTTGAATCACCAGCTTTCTTGCAGATCAGAGCATCAAGGTCCTAGGTAGACGGTGCAAGCTCCTATTGCAAGCCTATTAATGCTGGTGTTCCACAAGGCTATGTGCTATAGCTAACGCTGTTTCTTCTGCATATTGTGACGGCCCAATATGATGAATATGCATTACAATAATAGGGTCTTGGGTTGAAGACCTAATATACTAATGACTTATGAAAGTTTGGTATATGATACAAAAGCGATACTATAGGAGGTCTGTATGATGAATTTGCATTACAATAGGTAGGGTTGTGGGTTCAAGTCCTATATAGTAATGACTTATAAAAGTGAGGTCTATGATACAGAAGCATTACTATAGAGGGTCTCTATGATGAAATAGCATTACAATAGTGGGGTCGTGGGTTCGAGTCCTATATTTGAATGACTTACGAAAGTAAGGTCTATGATACGAAAGCATTGTTATAGAAGGTCTCCTTGATGCATAAGCATTATATGTGGCGGTCGAGTGACCAACTGCTCTTAGTACTGTAGCAAAATGATTAATCCTTATTAGGGACTTGAAAAAGGATTATTATGGTGGCGTGTATGCTGCTTCACGAGCAATTGGTGAACTTGAGCTCGCTAACCGATGTGTCCTAAACATATCATCTTAGTGCCGGTGGTAAGCGGGTTTGTCGTAGCAATACGGCTTTCCCGTGGACATCGCACACCCATACCGTTTGTGGGTGACGTCGTAGCGCATAGCGATGCGTCATCTATCTTTCGGATTGGGATGATGAGTGTGTTTGGTAGCACTTTTAAGTGTTACCAGCATACTGAACTTCATGTCTTAGTGCATTGGCGCTATGGTACGTGGAATTTTGTCCACTGGCGTCTTAGTAGCGTGCTACTCTGATACTTTGGTGATATTTTTAGTTAACAACAATACAAACTTTGTTACCAAAGTCAATAGGGATCATTTAGGTGTGTTGTGAGGGGGCGCCACCCGTATGATAGTTGTATTGATGCTTACTGCTACTTGCGGTATTGCGTCTTGTGATGGATTTGCGGGTGTGCTGCGCCTGATTCGACGCATTCTTGTGGTTCTGGTCAACGGAAGTATTCAATTATCATCTTAGTGCCGGTGGTAAGCGGGTTTGTCGTAGCAATACGGCTTTTCTGTGGACATCGCACACCCATACCGTTTGTGGGCGGCGTTGTAGCGCAAAGCGATGCGTCGTCTATCTTTCGGATTGGGATGAGTGTGTTTGGTAGCACTTTTAAGTGTAACAGGCATACTCAACTTCATGTCTTAGTGCATTAGCGCTATAATACGTGGCGTTTTGTTCACTGGCTATTTAGTAGCGTGCTACTATGATACGTTGGTGATATTTTTTAGTAAACAACGATATAAACTTTGTAACCAAAGTCGATAGGGATCATGTAGGTGTTGTGTGAGGGCGCTACTCGTATGATAGTTGCATTGATGCTTACTGCCACTTGCGGTATTGCATCTTGTGATGTATCTGCGTGTGTGCTGCGCCTGATTTGACGCATTCTTGTGGTTCTGGTCGATGGAAGTATGCGGGTGGTGATGTCTGCTGATATGTATGGCCTTGGGATGGTGTAAGCCCGACGATAGTCGTATTGATGATTGTTGTGTTCTGCAGCATTGCGTCTCTGCGATGGTTGTTTGGTGGGACGCTATTCTCAATGGCACTCTCTGCGTCTTGGTTTAACTCACACCTAAGTAGCTTTGCCCAAGTCGGATCGCGACATTACGGGGCTGCAGATTATCTGCCCTCCAATATATTTTATATAACAACATAATAATATATCAAATTGTTGGTGGGTGAGGCAAACATGATCGAAAATGCATTTACTCAACGTCAGTGACACAAAACCTTGCTGATGGCGAATTATTACTCTTATCTTATAACTGCCTTTTGGCTATATCTGCCGTTGTATTAGTTGGTGGAGCATATGTGTTGACCTCATGCGGGTGGTGGCTGGCGGGAGGATCTGAGGAGACTCTCAAGGCTGCGGCCGAAAGCCTCACAACGTGGGACCCCATTCCCTTGAGGTGAGCGGTAGACTCATGACACGCTCTGCGGCTAGTAGCCGTGCTGATCACGCAACTGGTGGTGATGTCATACACTTACATCACATCTGCAGGAGCGGCGATCTGGCAGGTGGTGGCGCTCACGGGTTTACGGCCAGAGTACCTATTTGCTTAAACCGTGTGACGTACATTCACTGTGGCTGGATTCGTTCGTATTCTGTATGGCGTTTACAAGCACTGACATGCGCGACTTCGGTCGATGTTTGTGCTTACGCACTAACAAGGGGCCAAGCCTCTTTTACTGGTTCGCCAGTTATTTTACTGTGGACTACGGTCTAGTTCCCGAATTAACGTTCCCTTCGGGGGGAGTGCATCAAAATGGTTGGCGCTCACCGCGCACGGCGTGTGTGGAGCCGTGTGCCTCCCCTACATTTTTTTAAATAAAAGTAGGAGAGCGAAGCCCTTGTATCGGGTATTTTTTATAAATATATTGTGAGCCTTTTCCAAGGGGGAAGGGATAAATAACAATAAATTAATAATGTAAACCTGATACAAGTGGAATAGGGACGTTTTATGTTCTTATCCTTTCTCGAGCCCTGTGTTCGTGAACGGGGTTCACTTAACTTATAAGGCACTACCAACAGCTTTCAATTGCTCTAGTGAATATTCATTCTTCCAAAAGACACCTAAAAGAACTAAGTTACCAAACAAACACAACATAAAAAAGGGTCCTAACTAAGACGATCACGCCAAAAATATTACAAACCGCCTATGATTAAACCTTTTGAAAGATCATTTAAAAAGATCAAAACATATTTTATTAATCCTAGGCATTATATATATATATATATATATATATATATATATATATATATATATATATAGGCATTATATATATATATATATATATATATATATATATATATATATATATATATATATATATATATATATATATATGTCGGAAATGGTGTAACACGATAAGCCAATTGTGTGGGAAATAACAGGATAGCGTTAATTATTAAAAATGGTAAAAATGTGAGAGCTGATATTCAAGTTTCTCTCTTGCTTGCGCAATTTATTGTTATCAATAATAGGACAGCGTAACGCTCTATACATTCTGCATAGAGTAATTACAGTTTGACCATACTGCAGTGTGTCCCTATCACAATTACACACCGGCGCAATGTGAAGGACACAACTGCATGATTGTTGGAGCGGAAAACCTAGTGGTTGTTTTTATGGTGAGGCAGCACCACTGTCCCCATTTGACAAGGGTTCAGTCGAGCTACCGCATATTGTTTCCATTGTAATGAAAGAGATCTAAGACCACACATTTTTAATTTTGCACTACAACTTTATTCTACACTTCCTATTATGAGACTCACAAATAATACTTGCAAAGTTTTACCAGGAAAATAGAACTACACTGACGAGCGCAGGAACTGAAGTGATTCTGTTCCCGCGTTCATTCAATAAGGAAAACGTAATAACGACCTAGGTGTGCTCTGATTTGTCGACGATTTGATTGGTCAATACTTGACTAAACAATAACTTTTTATTGAATTCATTAGGTTACTTAAGCAATTTCAATTACCAGGATTAATAATCAAATCGACAATTATTTATTCTACGATTTAAAACAATATTTGAGTTAAAAGTTGATAATGGAATAAATAGTTGTTTTACCAGGAATCAGTTGTCAATAAAGAGATTTGTAAACCAAAAGAGTTTTTAAAGAACTAGCTAGTTACATGTTATGTTTCTGATGAATTGCTGTTATTAAATTGTAATATTAACAATTATAATTTATAAAAATTAAAAGACAATGCAAAGTTTAGGCTTAGAAGATATCCTTGCGGCGACACGGCCATTCTGATCGGCGGTGCGCGCTCTGCACCTGCCGTGAATAATCTTCTATCTCTATTGACCTGTTAACACAGTATTCATTTTGTAAATAATAGCTTTGATTGGGAGCCATACCCAATAATAACGAGATGATCATATAGCAAGTGAAGCTTTTAAAAGCACACTTAATTTTAATTTTAGTAATTAAAACCATAAATTATTCTCATCGCATTTATAAATATGTAAAGTTACAGATTGTAGTTGTAGTCTCAATTAGGTACGAGTATAGTATTGCTTCATTCTCACGTGACGGTAATGCTCTGTGATAGACACAAAGTCTTTGATTTGAAGGAATAGAGGAAGTAGGACCAGGAACACCGCTCTGTGATAGACACAAAGTCTTTGATCTGATGGAAAGTAAGGTAAGGAGCTTAGGACCATTGCTCCGTGACAGGCACGAAGTCTCTTTATTTGACGGGAAAATAGGGAACTGGGTTCTGAGCGGTCATGGACGCCGTGTCCCAGCAGGATAACATGAGAGTGTAAATTGTCGCCTGCACGGGTGTAATTTATTTTTATTTTTAAAGGATTACTTATGTTCACATTTTTCTCACGTAACGGTAATGCTCTGTGATAGACACAAAGTCTTTGATTTGAAGGAATAGAGGAAGTAGGACCAGGAACACCGCTCTGTGATAGACACAAAGTCTTTGATCTGATGGAAAGTAAGGTAAGGAGCTTAGGACCATTGCTCCGTGACAGGCACGAAGTCTCTTTATTTGACGGGAAAATAGGGAACTGGGTTCTGCGCGGTCATGGACGCCGTGTCCCAGCAGGATAACATGAGAGTGTAAATTGTCGCCTCCACGGGTGTAATTTATTTTTATTTTTAAAGGATTACTTATGTTCACATTTTTCTCACGTGACGGTAATGCTCTGTGATAGACACAAAGTCTTTGATTTGAAGGAATAGGGGAAGTAGGATCAGGAACACCGCTCTGTGATAGACACAAAGTCTTTGATCTGATGGAGAGTAAGGTAAATAGCTTAGGACCATTGCTCCGTGACAGGCACGAAGTCTCTTTATTTGACGGGAAAATAGGGAACTGGGTTCTGAGCGGTCATGGACGCCGTGTACCGGCAGGATAACATGAGAGTGTAAATTGTCGCCTCCACGGGTGTAATTTATTTTTATTTTTAAAGGATTACTTATGTTTATATTTTTCTCACGTGACGGTAATGCTCTGTGATAGACACAAAGTCTTTGATTTGAAGGAATAGAGGAAATAGGATCAGGAACACCGCTCTGTGATAGACACAAAGTCTTTGATCTGATGGAGAGTAAGGTAAGGAGCTTAGGACCATTGCTCCGTGACAGGCACTAAGTCTCTTTATTTGACGGGAAAATAGGGAACTGGGTTCTGAGCGGTCATGGACGCGGTGTCCCAGCAGGATAACATGAGAGTATAAATTGTCGCCTCCACGGCTTATGGTTATTATTTTTTATTCTTTTTTTTAAATAATAACTTAATGTTTATATTTGCTTCCACGTCTTTTGAATGTGAATGAAGTAAAATTGTTTAGCTATGTAATTACTAGATTCAGTAATTATAATAGATAGTAGCTTAGAATAAATTGGAAACTGCTCACCATTTAATTTGTAGCATCTATCATGACTGAAGGTCCAGCACCGTTGTTTACCAAATTACCGTCGCCATTTTGCAAGTTTTGAGGCTTGGCGACATGGCTGTTGGTTTAAGACTGCACCTTGTTGTGAGGCACGTCGTAACTGCTCATGCGGGACTTTACGGGGCCGACCATGGTGACTGACAACTTTCTTTAAGAGGTATCCGTTGCTATAGAGTACTTTATTAATATCGTAAGGCACACTAAACTTGTGGTCCAACAAAATCTGGTTTCTGTTGTATTAAGGGGAAATAATAAAAACACTACCTTAAATGACATAGCAAGATCCTCCGCTATGCGGAAAATATTAGAAGATATCCTTGCGGCAACATATATATATATATATATATATATATATATATATATATATATATATATATATATATATATATATATATATATATATATATATATATATATATATATATATATATATATATATATATATATATATATATATTTATTTTATTGAAGAGGGTTAAATTAATTATATATTAAATATTTAATATCATACATATTTATTATAATGAGAGGGTGGAAGCGTTACAATATCAATGATATGTTGCAAACCCGTAACCATTGCTATGCAGATGACAGCACTGGTGATGCTCTTTACACCGGCCGAGCCAATATTTCTCGGAAAAACGTCTCCGAGTGCAGGGACAAACTTGTGTCTGAAGTCGAGTCTTTGCTGAACAGAGTCTCGGATTGATGGCGACTAAATCTAGTCCAGTTTAATGGCAATTTTGGTTTCCTGCTATACACAATAAAAAAAAATTTCTTAGGAAATCGTTAAAAAAATAAGTATACATATTACATTTTATGTTTGTACGTGGGGTAAATTACAGTGGGTGCAATGACATTCATAAATACACCTAGTTCGAGCTCATTGGTATGATTATTAATTTGTACTACTTCCAATAAAAATAACATTATCATCGTAATGTTAAAATATCCAAATACGATTCCATTGTCCGCAAAAAATATTCAAGTATTACAAAATAACATTTACGCGCAGGGTTTTTTATTTATTTCAATGGACCATTCCATTCCGTTGTTCTTATTAGCTGAAGAGCAAGCCGCAGGAAATAAAGATTACACTTAAACAGTGACAGTCTATTGTTCTTTACTTCTAAACTGATCTCCCTTTCATGCAAACCGTTGTTTTGAACACGAAAAATATTCCAAAAAATATGAGTTGTTAAATAGCTTAATTGGTAGTGAAATGAGACAATTATTTTTGGGCCAACTAGAATTTTAATGGATCTTAATGGTATTACACAAAAGAAAAGTACCAATTAGTAAGTGGTAGTAGCAAATCTTCTGATGATTTTATGAAAATCTTAACGAATGCATAAATATAAAAAGGAGTTGTTTTGATATTCGTGTCCTGGTCTATGTACTATTAGAAAAAATGTGTGTAATGAATTATTTTTGCAGATTGTGTAAAAAGAAAAATATTTATTTACGGAGTTTGAAATTATCTCCATTAATCGCAAAATATTTCTTGTTTACTCTCTCTACTTTTCGATCATAATTATTATCATTCACTCACACACGTAGATTCCCTCAAGAAGTACGGCTGCCTCAAGGAATACCTTCATAACATGTTTTCAAAATCATTATAATAATTTTATTACATTTAATTTAATTAAAATAATATGATAGTTGTTACATAATTCATTTTAATATCGATCCCTAATCCTAATCATAAAATTTAAATATTCTTCAACAGAGTCGAAGCATTGCTCCTCAAGCCATTGTTTGACAATCTTGCGAAAACGTAGGGAGTGATTGAAACTCTATAGGCAGTGCATTGAAAATTTTTATACACATAGCTGAACAATTTTTCCTATAGAGGCTAGTGCTTGGCATTACACTATGTGTCAATCTTTCAGTATGCCTCAAGTTTCTCTGTATTTCTTAGATTTGTGAATAAAAGTATATTATTTTTAACAAAACATATCAAATTTAGTATGTACATACATGGCAGCGTCAAAATTTGTAATTTTTTGAAATACGGTTTACACGATGAATCTGGTGCCAAACCATTCATAGCTCGAATACATTTCTTTTGGGCTGTAAAGGCTTTAATAGCATCTGTACTGTTACCCCAAATCAAAAGACCATAATCGAGTGCAGAATAAATGTATGCATAGTACGCCGTTAGTATAGTTTCATGAGATGTAATTCTTCTCAGTCTGCTAAGAAGAAAAATGTTGCTATTTATTTTAGAACAGACTTTTTCAACTTGGGCTTTCCAGTTCACATGTTTGTCCAATAATATTCCCAGAAACTTTGTTTCAGTCATTTCATTAACAGATTGTCCATTGCAGTATATATTAAGATTATTATTCAATGTTAAATAATTACTTAATTGAATATGACATGTCTTTTCTACGTTAATGCATAAATTATTATATGTCACCCACTTTGAAATATTGTCAATAGTATTAATATTAGATTCATAGATGTCAATGTCAATGTCTATTTTAGATATCACAATAACTGAAATATCAGCAAATAAAATACATTTGTATAAAGTTAAGTCAGGTAAGTCATTTATATATAAAAGGAAAAGAATTGGCCCTAATACGGAACCTTGTGGAACTCCAAATGAATTTAATCTATCACTGAATTTATAAGAAGTTAATGTCTGTGATTTATCAATATTTGTTAATTCTACAAATTGTATCCTATTTCTTAGATAGCTAGCAATCCAATCTAAGACAGGGCCCCGAAAACCCAAATTATCAAGTTTTTGTAAGATTATTTTGTGGGATACAAAGTCAATGGCCTTCGACATATCAAAATAGATTGCTGTAACTCTTAGCCTAATATTTATAGCCTTAACAATTGCATCAACAAGATCATATCTAGCGAGGCTTGTAGAATTATTATTTTGGAAGCCATATTGCTCACTTTTAATTAAATTACATTTCATTGTAAAGTCTACAATATGTTTAGCCATTGCCTTTTCAAATATTTTAGATAACACTGAGACTATACTAATCGGTCTATAATTATTTAAATTTTTAGAATCACCCTTTTTATGTATCTGCTTAACAACTGACTTTTTTAAGATACTAGGAAAAGTAGTTTTTTTTAAATGACGGGTTTATTAGGTAAGTTAATACTCTACCTAAAACCGTACAACAACTTTTAATAACATCCGTTGAAATACCATCAAAACCTTCCGACTTCGTATTATTTAATGTTTTTATTAATTTCAAAACTTCATCAACAGTATACATTTCTAAATACATGCTATTACATACTCTTAGACTATTAGTGTTTTGGCACTGATAACTGTTATTATTGATATTTGTTGATTCAATAAAGTGGTTGTTGAAGGCTTCAGCAATTTGTTGAGGATCTGTCAAATAATTGTTATTTATACAAACTTTTTGAATTAAATTATTATTTATGCAACAAGTCTGATTTTTTATTATATTCCAGGAAGCATGACATCTATTTTTCGATTGCTCAATATATTTATCATTATTAAGTTTTTGCGCTTGATTTATACAACGTCTTAGTACAGCGGAATAGATCATGTACCTTATTTTATTCTGGTTCGATTTTACTTTATAGTAGTTAAACCCAAGCTTCCTCTTCATTGTACAGCTTTTCCTCAGTCCTTTTGATATCCACTTAGGTCGACGAACTCTATTATTAATACATATCCTAATTTTAGGAAAGCATAGCTCATAAAATAACATAAAAGTATCAAAGAAGTTTTGGAAAGCTACATTCAAATTTGATTCATTAAAGACATCAGAAAACGTTAATCTCGATATACAGTATTTAAATTTATTAACATTTTGATTTCTTATATTTACGCGAACACTACACATGATTAAAACTACTTTTACGGATTTTATCGTCATACCATGTGTTGACGACGCTCACGTTGCTTCTCGAACACCTGAAATATAAATAATATTAATCAATAAAAAATAAAATATGTAAAAAAATATACTCATAAAACATTGTTACTTACCTAATGTACTTGCTGTTTTTCTATAATAAATAAGTACGTGTGCATACGGGGACGGTGGCACTTACCGCGATTTTTATCAGTAGGGTGAAGGTATATTTGCAACAACGGTGTTGCACCGCTGAGTACATGATCCCGCGTTTCGAGTTAGTTGCACTAGAACATCATACGAGGTGACACCTATGTCTCCCTCCCCGCGGATGTACACGCGCTCACCAAATTTTTTTTTGTATATTTTTCTCCCAGACAACACCAGCGGCCTACATCATCAACATAGTGGTCCTTCGGCCGAATCCTTACGTCGTCTGCAAAAAATATAATAATAATAAGTACCAGTTATGTTCCACGCGCCGGCTACGCCGCAAAAAAAGCGACGACCACGTGGCACCGCTGCAAAATCGGAGTGCAAGAACAACCAAGATGTGTTACCATCGTTCAGCTTAAAGGATGAAGTGCTGGAAAACCTGGAAATGCGCTAAGTGCCTCTAGTAAGAGTAAAAAGTCATCAAAGACCGCAGGCACGTCGTCAAGTACGGCACGCAAACGGCAATTGGAATACGAAACCGCTAAAGCTATGGCTCTCGTGGAAATACAAGCAGCAGAAGCTGAAGCAGAAGCCAAAGTTAAGAGTGCTCAGGCAGAAGCTGCCAAGCTTAAGGCAAATATTCAGTCGAAGCTGCTAAACAAACAGCTTGCAGCTGAGATGGCAGAATTGGAGTCTCATTCACGCTCTTCCCACAAGTCGGCTATGAAATCTTCGACCAGCAAAGTTGAAAATTGGCTGAATGCTCCAGGAAACCAGCATGAGGAGAACCGAGAAGAGTACTCTTGTGAAAAAATCGGCCTAGAAAAGCTAGCACATGCCTTGAATGATGCAGTGGCTGCCTCATCATATAAAATACAGAACCAGGAGCTCTTAACAAGATTAGCAACGTCTAAAGACCTGCCTTTATTTTTTGGAGATCCAATGGAGTGGTTGCAGTTTAAACAGGCGTACCAAGAATCTACCCAATTATGCAAATATAGTGACACAGAGAATTTATGGCGGCTACGTAAGTGTCTTCGTGGCGATGCTAAAGAAGCAGTGACTTCACTCTTGATTGGTGGAACTACACCCGATTTAATAATTGACACCTTAGAACTTCGATTTGGCAAACCAGAAACAATTATGAGTAAAATAGTTTTACAGCTTAAAAAACTATATCCGTTGCCGTTAACTTATCATAATGATATCATTAATTTTGCAATAAAAATAAAGAACTATGTGGCTGCTGCCAAAGCAATGCAACAAAGTGATTATCTTCGCAGCCCGGAGTTAGTATCGATTGTCGTATCTAAGCTTCCAACTTTGCTTGTCGCAAAATGGACCGACTACGTTTATGAACAGCGAGAGTGTAATTTACCGAAGCTAGAATTGCTTAGTGATTTTTTATATGAGGAAGCCACTAAAACAGCTGCATCAGGAGTAAGTCATATTCACGCTCAATATAATTTAAAGAAGCCCGATGAACGTAAACACCGTTCACACTCGTTGTTGTACACAAATAGTAATCAATTACAAAACGCGGAAAAGTGTACATTTTGCCGAAAATGGGCTCATGGTGTCGCAGATTGTTCACGGTTTAAGCGCGCCTTACGCAAAGATCGCTGGCGATTTGTACGCGTAAATAAACTTTGCTTCAAATGTCTTGCCCCCCGCCATACGAATGGTATGTCTTATATTGGCAGTAATTGCGACATTGACGGCTGCAATCAACCGCATCATCGTTTACTGCACTGGATAAAACCATTGGAAGAAAGCTTAAAAACTGTGGAGCGAAGTGAGGATGAGCATCCCAGCACCAATGAAACAGTGACTCATACGGTGGCATTCCACTGTCACAAGGTGCTTTTGAAAGTGGTGCCGCTCACTCTTCACGGACCGAATGGCAGTTTGCATACGCATGCACTACTGGATGATGGAGCTACCGTGACGGTGATATCCTCTGATATCGCAGATGAGCTCGGATTATACGGTGCAAACGTGATATTGCGCGCGCGCAGCGCATGGGACTCGGGCGAGCTTGTGTGTGAATCTCAAGTAGTGAGTGTTAGTGTTACCAATTCGTATAACGAAATGTTTACTTTCCGTGCGCGTAAAATTAAAGAATTAAATTTACCAACACAAAAAGTGCCGAATATGGACTTTAATAATTATGGATTGTTAAGTGAAGATCTTATGTTATGTAATTGTAACGCTAAGCCAAAATTATTAATAGGTCAGGACAACCATCATTTAATTTCTCCCATTCGTTGTGTTCGTGGTAAGCAGCGTGAGCCGTACATAACTCAAACTGCGCTTGGATGGTGTGTTCACGGATATATGGTAAGTGATGTTAATTGCACTGATCGGTTTGTCTCTTTCATTAATAGTTGCACCGAAAAGGCGGGACAGTCGCAGTGTATCTTTCACTTACACACGGTAGAATCGATTGCTAGCGATCTCTCTCTCGATAACGATAACGGTGAATGCACCTGCGCGCAGTTGCACGATGCGGTTCGTAGATCCTTCGCGTTAGAGTCTATTGGTGTAGGTTCGAAGCCGCGCCGCAACCCAGACGAAATACGCGCTTTACAAATTTTAGATGACACTGCAGAATTAGTAAATGGTCAATGGAATGTCGGCTTACCGTGGAAATACGATGAATTACATTTACCCGACTCTTACCCTAACGCTTTTAATCGTCTAAAGTCAATAGAAAGAAAATTTTTGTTCAACAAAGAGTATGCAACTCGTTACTGTGAAAGAATGAGATACTTATTTTCTAATGGTTATGCTAGAGAACTTAATGAGACCGATGAAAACTCTAACAAACGTATAATATGGTATTTGCCGCACTTTGGTGTAGATAATCCAAATAAGAAAAAACTGCGTTTAGTTTATGACGCGGCAGCAAAGTCGAACGGTTATTCTTTAAATGATTTTCTTTTACAAGGCCCTGATTTGTTACAATCGTTATTAGGAATAATGTTACGATTTAGAGAAAACCGCGTAGGTATCATAGGGGACATAAAAGATATGTTTTTAAGGATTAATGTACGAAAAGAAGATGTTAATTCTTTGCGTTTTTTGTGGAAAGATATCTATTTAAGCAATGAAAATGAACAATTAGGCTTCGGAAGTAGTAACAAAGGTTCAAAATTACCTATACAACATCCTGTTAAGAAATATGTTATGACGTCATTAATTTTTGGCGCTAACTGCTCCCCATTTATAGCACAATATATTAACCAAAATAAAAACACGTTGCGCTTTCAGAATAAAATGCCGGATGCAGTTAATGCAATTAGGAAAAATCGATATATGGACGATTTTATCGATAGTTTACCAGACGTCGCTACTGCTACAAAAATGATAAAAGATGTTTCATATATTAATCAGCAAGGTGGTTTCGTGATGCGTAACTGGTTAAGTAACAAGTCAGATGTTCTTAATGATATGCCAAAAGAGACTTTAAATGACATGGCGATACGGTTTAATGTTGAATCCCAGCCGGAACGAACGCTTGGGCTTTTGTGGTTTCCCGCGAGTGATATGTTCGGGTTCGATCTTTCGTTAAAGCGTATACCGAGTGATATTTTACAACTATCACGAAAACCGACTAAGCGTGAAGTTCTTCGTATTATAATGTCTGTATATGATATTCATGGTTTTTTAGCACCTTTTACGATAAAATCCAAAATTTTAATGCGCGAAATATGGAATGTAGGTATAAAGTGGGATCAGGAAATAACAGATAGTTTATTTGTTTTATTTAAAGATTGGATTTCGCAGTTACAAGAAATGAGTTACGTTCGAATCCCGCGGTGGTATTTCTATAGCAACGATTCTGTCGGTGTGAATGAGAAGAGCGGCCACACCGTAAACGACGATGAGACGTCGTTGCAATTGCATATTTTTTGTGATGCATCTCCATGCGCATACGCATGTGTTGCTTATTGGCGTAAACAAGACAGCAACGGCGTGCAGGTGTCATTCATTGCGAGTAAAAGTCGCGTTGCGCCGTTAAAACCGTTAACTATGCCTAAACTCGAACTTCAAGGCGCGCTATTAGCATGTCGCTTGGCAGAGACTACAAAAAAGGAGCATAGAATTAAACCGTCACGTGTTTTTTATTGGACTGATTCAATGATTGTTATTTATTGGATACGTAACGAGCATAGAAATTACAAAGTTTTTATTGCAAATAGGTTAGGTGAAATTGATGAGTTAAGTAAAATTGATGAGTGGCATTATGTGCCGACAAATTTAAATATAGCGGATTTAGCTACAAAAAATAATGATTACGACTTCAACAAGGACTCCTCTTGGTTAACGGGTCCGTCTTTTCTGTACACGGAAGAAAAGTATTGGCCCCGAGAGCCTGAAAATAACGAAAAGAGCAACAATGAGCTGTTAGATAAAATATATGTAGTAATAAAATCACCAAAGGAGAATTGTAATAGTATTTATGATTTTTCGAGAATCACCTTGTCCTCCCCCTCTCTTCGGACCTCGGATAATCCTATAATACTCCAGCGCAACTTGTCTATCTCTTCTTCCAGCTCCAGGATCTTCTCGTCAGTCCTCAGTGTGCGTGCGTTAAATGTTGCCAGGTCGAGTCGTCGTAGGTGGCAACCGAACCTCCACCGGAGATTCTTAGCACCCCCTGCCCCGCCGTTACCATGGTCGCCACCGTAGCCAGGAATAGCGGGGCCACCGGGGACTGGGGGCCGTCTATTTGTGTTATTGTTCATGGGGGTATATTGCCATAGTTGCCACGCTTGGCGAGCGGGTTGGCTCTGTCGCCTTTTACGACACCCACGGGAAGATATGGGGTAGTGGATATTCTTAACCGCCACTACACGGCACACGTTACAGCGTATTAGAACAGAAAGATTACAAGATGAAGGTGAGAAAATAAAGTTTAAATGTAGACTGAAAGAAAACGTAAGTGGTTTGGATGAATTATGTATGAATGACTTGGAGAATGTATGGCAAAATGTTAAGAAAGGTTTAGTAGATGCAGCTACCGAAGTATGTGGTGTTAGTAAAAGAAAGAACGAAAGGAAAAATAATACGTTATGGTGGGATGATGAGATACGTACGGAAGTTGAAGCAAAGAAGAGAGCATGGCTAGATTTACTAGCAACTAAGGCTGGTAATTCTAGCGGTACGAATGATGATTTTGAAAGAAAAAAGGCAGTCTTTAGACATCTAAATAAAAGAGTAAAAGAAGTAGTTGAAAGGAAAAAGCAAGAAAGAACGGATAAAAATGATAGAAGAATATCGAATAACTTCCAGGCAAATATTAAAATGTTCTGGAAACTCGTAAGAACTGCCAGGGGATGTTCAAAACAGCCTAAAATGAATGCTATAAGAGATGAGAATGGCTATATTCTGAATGATGAAGTTTTGAGTTTAAAGAGATGGAAGGAATATTTTGAAAGCATGTTTATGAGTAAGGAGACAACGTATGAACTGAATGAAATAGGAACTCCGAAAGAAGAGGAAGGAGGTAGCGAGATAAGTATAGATGAAATAATGAAATCAATGAAAAGCATGAAAGCAGGTAAGGCTGCCGGATATGATAGAGTTTCACTCGAAATGCTGAGGGCTGGAGAGGAAGTGGTGGCAGGCCTGCTGCACAACTTGTTTAATTTGTGCTGGGAACTAAAACGGGTACCGGGAGACTGGTGCAAAGCCGTGATAGTCCCAGTATATAAGGGAAAAGGGTCGCAGCAGGACTGTAAAAACTACCGCGGTATCAGCCTTCTTAGCATCGTGGGAAAACTGTATGCCAAGGTACTAATTGAAAGGGTCATGAAAGAAACCGATGGAAAAATTTGGGATGTGCAAGCGGGATTTAGAAAGGGAATGGGATGTACAGATCAAGTCTTCTCCATTCGCATGATCGCGGAGAAGTTTTTGGCCAAAAACCAAAAGGGTTTTTGTGCGTTCATGGACTTGGAGAAGGCCTATGACAGAGTGGATAGGAATGTGCTATGGCAAACACTGAACTCATTTGGGTTGAGCGCTGGCTTGACACAGGCATTGGAATCTCTTTATAGGGACTCCAGTGCTTGTGTTAGGATCAACGGGGTCTACTCGGACTGGTTTGGCATCCATAAAGGTGTCAGACAGGGCTGTGTGGCTTCCCCGTGGTTGTTCAATCTATTTATGGACAGTTGTTTGCAAAATTTGAAAGTTGAAGAATGCGGATTAAGAATGGGTGAGTTAACCATCAAATGCCTTTTGTACGCCGATGATCAAGTTATTCTTGCGTCGTCGGCGGCTGAGTTGCAAATGATGGTTACATAAATGAACAGATCATTAAAAGAAAGGGGTATGAAAGTGAACGCAAGTAAAACGAAAATTATGGTTTTTGAAAGAGATGAAAGTAAAACGATATGTGAAATAAGAATAGAAGGGGAGTTGATCGAGCAAGTAGATGAGTTTGTGTATTTAGGGTGCGTATTTAGCAGGGATGGGAGATATGACAAGGATATAGAACGACGAGTGAACGCAGGAAACTGAGTAAATGGGACCCTGCACTCTATTGTGAAGAGTCAAAATGTGTCAAAAAAGGCATGTATGGCAATTCACAATGCTGTGTTGGTCCCTACTTTAACGTATGGTAGTGAAAGTTGGGTATGGCAGAAGAAGCACGAGAGTAGAATAAATGCAGTAGAAATGCGGTCGTTAAGGAGTATGTTAGGGCTGAATCTGAATGACAGGGTGAAAAATTGTGTGATAAGAGAAGAGTGTGGTTTGCAAGATGATGTTGTGACCAGGATTAAGAAAGGAATGCTTCGGTGGTTTGGTCATGTGGAAAGAATGGATGAGGAAAGAGTGACAAAGAAAATTTATGTTGCAGAAGTGAATGGCAGAGTCGGAAAGGGACGTCCTAGGCGAAAATTTATCGACCAAATTGGCGATTTATTGAAAACGGGCCAAATTAGGAGTACCCTTAACCGACGAGCATGCATGCGTAGGTGTATGGATGTGAAGGAGGCGAGAGAGGTGTGTCAGGATCATGCCAAATGGAAGTCTGTAGTCTCTGCCTACCCCTCTGGGTGACAGGCATGAGTGTTTATGTATGTAATTTTTAATAGGTTGTATTGGAGCCAACAGTGAAGTATGTTTAGATCCTCTTGTACGCGCATAGACATCTACATAATATATCCTCGATTACGAATAGAAATGCAAATGCGTTGTCACCCATGAGGACACATGAGGATCTTTTTATTCCCAAGAGTCTGTGGCCGTAGAAGGAAAAGGGGAGATCTCTCGCCAGGCAAGGTATTCCGCCCGGGGAGCGGCCAACACTCCGTGTGATAGGGTGTATTTCACTTGTGACGCGACGACAGCGCCGTTACATCACCCCCCTGCTCTGGATACGCTGGATACGGTGTGACAGCTGCTGTCATGCAAAATCGATCTCTGTTATTTATAATATTTAAAATTAGTCCAACTTGTTGAAATTCGGTAGTGTGTTGTGTTATGTGAAGAACTGTTTATAATAAATGGACAAAAGTGTTATCTAAAAGAAATATTGAACATTTCTTGTGCTATCAATACTAAAGTGATTCGAGTGAATAGTGTATAAAACAATAAATGCTAGGAATTATTTTTCTCAACTGTTACTTTATAACATACCGTTCTCGTTAAAAGAATGTTTTACAAACACCTTACTGGTTCTAGTTAGTGGAAAAGAACTAAAATATTGTGTAATTAATCTAAAGTGAACGTTTATCTTTTCAAATTTGACATTCATAATATAAACACCAATCAGCTGATGATAAATTCCGTAACTATAAATTATAGTCACTAGATGTCATAACTTTATATTGAAAAAATCTACGGTGAAAGTGACATCTAGTAAAAAAGATTAGAACCACGCAACGACTTTTGCTTAGAGGTAACAAGAACATAAGTTGATGTTTGGCTAATAATACTTGTCTATTATTCAAGATGTCTCTGACCTGTATAAAATGCACTAAAGAAATTATTAATCAGCAAATTCTGGTGTGCATCTCATGTAAGAAATCATTTCACTTAGATTGTACAAGCATATCATTTCAAAGATTTAGAATAATGTCAACATCTTCCAAAAAAGCATTCAAATGCGATACATGTCTCAGAGCATCTACCAGTAAATTACAGCAAATACCTGATAAAGTCAGGATTGAAAATGTAAATATAACAAAACGAAAGAAAATTAACAAAAATATTTCCTTACAAAGCTTATCTGACCATCTTTCTGATGGAGAAGAAACTGATTATTCCTCTATCAATTCTACACCAAATCATCAATTAAACCGAAGACTATCTCTGAATATGCAATGTTATGATGAAATTAGTGAACTGAAATAAAAAATACTGAAGCTGGAGGAAAATCTTGAGATAGCAGAAAATGAAATAAGGAAATTTATCTTCAGAAAACCATAACTTAAAAAAAAGTTGCGGAATATGAGCTAAAAGTCAATCAGTTGAAACACATATGTAAATGTACCCCATCAAGTTCAAGTAAAACCACGAAAAAGAAAAAGAA
The DNA here is from genome assembly GCA_036936625.1 of Parnassius smintheus behrii. Taxonomy (NCBI): domain Eukaryota; kingdom Metazoa; phylum Arthropoda; class Insecta; order Lepidoptera; family Papilionidae; genus Parnassius; species Parnassius smintheus. The sequence continues at coordinate 1,071,298 of JAUPFT010000003.1, read as the reverse complement.
AAAAGTAGAGAAAATAGACTTTAATATATCCCTGAAGGAATCAGAAAACCAAAATCCTCCTCACATAAGTCTTGCACCGAGTAGTTGCCCCTTGACGCAACTAGATGGCGGCACGTCAATAGAGAACTTTAACACCTGCGTCACTGTTGGGACCTCACAAGAGGGTGCAACACCAAAAAAAAAAAAACAAGAAGTCGACAACTTAAATCACAAAAAGAATCGCATTTTCATTCTTGGTGATGACCTACTACGTGGATTGTCTTCAGCTCTAACAATGTCAAGATGTGGAAAATGGAATGACATCTATAAAATCTATGGCCATATCATGCCTGGAGCTACTAGTAAAGAAATATTACGAAACTGTGATCATTCTTTGTTATATGAACTAACGGAAAACGACTTTGTAAAAGTTGGTTTCGGTAGTAATGATAAAGATTTACATAGGCCCCATTCTGACATATGTATTTTAATAAACAAATTATCTAAGGCGACTGTACTTTTATTACCTATTTTGTATAATCCATATATGAATGAAAACACATTAAACTACAATTATGGACAAAGCATTTTAAAAATGTTAGATATATTGACATTTTTAAGAATTTTAATTATTTTAATTATTACAAAAATAGCTATTTGACAAATGTATGCGACAAAATTAATTTAACATAATAACATAACATAAACACTCACGCCTGTCACCCAGAGGGGTAGGCAGAGACTACAGACTTCCATTTAGCACGATCCTGACATACCTTTCTCGCCTCTTCCACATTCATATACCTACGCATACATGCTCGTCGGTTAAGGGTACTCTTAATTTGGCCCATTTTTAGTATATCGCCAATTTGGTCGACAAACTTCCGCCTAGGACGTCCCTTTCCGACTCTTCCATTCACTTCTGCAACATATATTTGCTTTGTCAGTCTTTCCGCATTCATTCTTTCTACATGACCAAACCACCGAAGCATTCCTTTCTTAATCCTGGTCACCGCATCATCTTGCAAACCACACTCTTCTTTTATCACACTGTTTCTCACCCTGTCACTCAGATTCAGCCCTAACATACTCCTTAGCGACCGCATTTCTACCGCATTTATTCTACTCTCGTGCTTCTTCTGCCACACCCAACTTTCACTACCATACGTTAAAGTAGGGACTAATACAGTACTGTGAATTGCCATACGTGCCTTTTTTGACACATTCTGACTTTTCACGATAGAGTGTAGAGCCCCATTTACTTTATTTCCTGCATTCACTCGTCGTTCAATGTCCTTATCATATCTCCCATCCCTGCTGAATACACATCCCAAATATACGAACTCATCCACTTGCTCAATTAACTCTCCTTCTATTCTTATTTCACATACCGTTTTGCTTTCATCTCTTTCAAAAACCATCACTTTCGTCTTACTTGCGTTCACTTTCATTCCCCTTTCTTTTAATGACCTGTTCATTAATGTAACCATCATTTGCAACTCGGCCGCCGACGACGCAAGTATGACTTGATCATCGGCGTACAAAAGGCATTTGATGGTTAACTCACCCATTCTTACCCCGCATTCTTCAACTTTCAAATTTTCCAAACAGCTGTCCATAAATAGGTTGAACAGCCACGGGGAAGCTACACAGCCCTGTCTGACACCTTTATGGATGCCAAACCAGCCCGAGTAGACCCCGTTGATTCTTACACAAGCACTCGAGTCCCTATACAGAGACTTTAATGCCTGTATCAAACCAGCGCTCAACCTAAATGCGTTCAACGTTTGCCATAACACATCCCTGTCCACTCTGTCATAAGCCTTTTCCAAGTCCATGAACGCACAAAAAACTCTTTGGTTTTTCGCCAAAAACTTCTCCGCGATCATGCGCATGGAAAAGACTTGATCTGTACACCCCATTCCCTTTCTAAATCCCGCTTGCACATCCCAAATTTTTTCATCAGTTTCTTTCATAACTCTTTCAATTAGTACCTTAGCATACAGTTTTCCCACAATGCTAAGAAGGCTGATACCACGGTAGTTTTTACAGTCCTGCTGTGACCCTTTTCCCTTATATATTGGGACTATCACGGCTTTGCACCAGTCTCCCGGTACCCGCTTTAGTTCCCAACATAAATTAAACAAGGTGTACAGCAGGCCTGCCACCACGTCCTCTCCAGCCCTTAGCATTTCGAGTGAAACTCTATCATATCCGGCTGCCTTACCTACTTTCATGCTTTTCATTGCTTTCATTATTTCATCCATACTTATCTCCCTATCTCTTTCATCTTCTTTCGGAATTTCTATTTCATTTAGTTCACACTTCTCCTCACTCATAAATTCGCTTTCAAAATATTCCTTCCATCTCTTTAGACTCAACACTTCATCATTCAGGATACAGCCATTCTCGTCTCGTATCGCATTCAATCTAGGCTGTTTTGTATTTCCCCTGGTATTTCTTACGAGTTTCCAGAACATTTTAATATTTGCCTGGAAGTTATCCGATATTCTTCTATCATTCCTATCCGTTCTTTCTTGCTTTTTCCTTTCAACTAATTCTTTTACTCTCTTATTTAAACGTTTAAACTCTGCCTTTTTTCTTTCATTCTCATCATTCTTACCACCAGAGTTACCAGCTTTGGTCGCTAGTAAATCTAGCCATGCTCTCTTCTTTGCTTCAACTTCCATACGTACCTCGTCATCCCACCATAACGTATTGTCTTTCCTTTCATTCATTCTCTTACTAACACCACATACTTCGGTAGCTGCATCCACTAAACCTTTCTTAACATTATGCCACACATTCTCCAAGTCTAACTCATTCACACATAACTCATCCAAATTACTTATATTTTCTCTCAGTCTGCATTTGTACTTGTCTTTCACATCTTCATCTTGTAACCTCTCAATTCTTATACGCTGTAACGCAGTGGTAGACACAGATGTCCTATGCCGCCAACGTCTGAATAAACCCCTAATTCGGCATAAGACCAGGTAGTGGTCCGTCCCTACGTTGGACCCCCGGTAAACCCTTGTATCCACTACTGCGCTCCTCATTCTTTCATCCACAGTTATGAAATCTATCATGCTTCTATCATCACCTCTTTCCCAAGTGTACATGTGAATCTTCTTATGACGAAAGAAAGTGTTCGTCACAAAAAGATTCCTTTCCACACATACGGTGAGGAGGCTTTCACCATTCTCATTTATACTTTCATCACCAAACGTTCCCAATATCCTTTCATAACCAAGCCTCCTCACCCCAACCCTTCCATTAAAATCTCCTAGCATAATAATATTTTCATTTCCCTTACACTTCATTAGCACCATCCTTACCATTTCCCAAAACTGCTCCCGGATATAAGTGGGCTTAGACATGTCTGGGGCGCAGACCCCTAACACAAACAACTTCTTTAAGCCCACTTTCATTCGTATCCATAGCAGTCTTGGGCTTACACATTCATACTCTTTCACACATTGGCCCATTCGTTCTGAAAGGATGATTCCTACTCCCTGGCATGCCCGCTCGATCTCGTCTACACCAGACCAGTATGCGGTATACATGCCAAGTGCAGTGACATCCTTCCCCTTCCTTTTCGTCTCATTTACACATAATACATCTATTCCTCTATCATACATCATATCGCATACTTCATCCATTTTATCATTCATTGCCCCACATACATTCAACGTAGCCAGACGGGCCTCTGCAATCCACTTTTCGCCTCTCTGGGAGACAGAACGTGACGGGTGGCGAACCTCGTCGCCGGTTTTCCTCCCGGAGATTCTTCGCACCCCTGCCCCATCAAAGGGGCGCCGGGAACTCGGGGCCATTTCTTTTACTTTTTGCCTCATGGTGCGAAAACTAGGGCGTGGCATATTTTACGCCGCTACCACACGGCGAGTAGCCAAGTCTGTTCTTTCGGCTTTGTCGCTCTTTTAGCACCACCCGGGGGAAACGTGTAGGGTGGGCCTAGGATTAGGTGGTCGAAGCCTACGGACGCGAGCGACTTATCCCCCTTAAAATTAATTTATTAATTGATTATAATGACTATAAAAAGCATTTTTTATGTTATGAAAACATTAGATTGTATATAAAAAGTTCTGTTCTAGTCTCTAAAAAAAAGGTTCAACAGCTCCCAAAAAAAGGCACTATACCATTCTATTTTCAAAAATAGAGAAAAAAATTAACAACTTTGAAAATCAAACTTTGAATGATAGTGAAATAATTAAAAAATCCACTGATAAGTTATTTCGTGACAAAAAATAATGATTCTAATCTTAGAATATTCCACCAAAACATTCAGAGTTTTTCGAGAAAAAAGGAGATTCTTGAAATTGCATTGACTGAGCTGCAAAGCAAAAATATGGTATAATAATATTATGCCTTAGTGAAACTTTTATAGAAGCATGTAGCGAAAAAAATCTTCGATTACATGGATTTGATCTTGCTGCCTCTTATTGTAGAAAAAATAAAACAAAAAGGGGTGGTGTGTGCATATTGGCCAAAAAGGGTTTATGCGTTAAGGCACTTGAGGAAGTTAATAGTATAGGTCAGGACCATTACCTCGAATGTTGTGGTATTCAGATTGTTAAATACAATATTAAAGTTGTTTGTATATATAGAGTTCCAAGAAGTAACATACATGATCTAGACTCGTTCTTTGAAAATCTAGAATACCTCGTTTTCAAAACCATAAATAAAAGTACTAAGACTAAGTTCGTATTTGTTGGTGATTTTAATATTAATATAATGGAAATTAATAAAATCACCGAAAAGTTGCATAATCTCTTAAAAAATTTTAATTTAACGTCACATATCAATCAACCTACTAGGTTGAACTCCTGTCTTGACCTTATTCTTAGTAATGTGAATAATGCTACAGCAGAGTTATTACCACTTGCTCTATCGGATCATGACATGGCTCAAATGCTACACGTTCCTGTATCAAACAAAGAAATACCACTCCTAAAGTACTATATTATAAAACGAAACTATTGTAAAGAAAATGTTAATAATTAAACGGATTTTATCGCGTTTATTTTTACTTCTTATTTTTAATTCCCGACGTTTCGGGCGCTTTCCAGCACCCATGACCATGGTGTTGATGATGTAGGCCGCTGGTGTCGTCTGGGAGAAAAATATACAAAAAAAAATTTGGTGAGCGCGTGTACATCCGCGGGGAGGGAGACATAGGTGTCACCTCGTATGATGTTCTAGTGCAACTAACTCGAAACGCGGGATCATGTACTCAGCGGTGCAACACCGTTGTTGCAAATATACCTTCACCCTACTGATAAAAATCGCGGTAAGTGCCACCGTCCCCGTATGCACACGTACTTATTTATTATAGAAAAACAGCAAGTACATTAGGTAAGTAACAATGTTTTATGAGTATATTTTTTTACATATTTTATTTTTTATTGATTAATATTATTTATATTTCAGGTGTTCGAGAAGCAACGTGAGCGTCGTCAACATCCTCCCCCCAAGTGTCGGTTCGCCGACACTCATTATCAAGCTGGAGAAAGGCCACGCGAGCAGCTGATCGCTTCATCACTCCTGACTTAGTCCTAACGTCAACTACTCTGACTCTGCCGTCTGAACCTGGATAAACCTTTTCAATAATACCTATTGGCCAACAGTTTCGAAATAATGATGGATCGACTACTACTACAAGATCTCCTACTTTTAATTGCGGACCTTCCCTATCCCATTTACGACGTGGAATTAGCTCTGGCAAAAACTCTTTTACCCATCTGCTCCAAAATAAGTCTGTCAACCGTTGGGCAATACGCCACTGTCGTCTAACATACATGTCGCCATCATCAAAGACCCCAGGTACAGGTAAGTTCGACGAAGATCCTAGTAAAAAATGATTTGGAGTTAATGCCTCTTTACTTTGAGGGTCCACCGAAACATGGGTAAGCGGTCTACTATTAATTATATTTTCGACTTCAGCGAGAAGCGTTAATAACACTTCTTCTCGAGGAGCCCTCTCTCTAAGAACGACTTTCAGTGCCGTTTTCACACTTCTAATCAGACGCTCCCAAGCTCCCCCCATATGAGGACTGGCCGGTGGTATAAACTGCCAGGAAACTCCTTTGTTTAATGCTTCGGCTATAACTTGCTGCTGCTTAATTTCTTCAAAAGATTTCTTATATTTACGCGAACACTACACATTGAAATAATACTCGTTTTTACGGAATTTATCGCGTATATTTAACTTTTTAATACCCGACGTTTCGAGAGCTTTACAGCACCCATGGTCACGGGAAGGACTGAGATGTTTAACGTCCAGGTGTCATAGTTAACCGCGGTTACCATAGATTAAGATTTAACTTTTGTTCCGATCTACACAGTACGAACTTATGGTATCATGAAGCCTTGCAGTTGTATGCTTGGGTTGGGATTTAATTTTATTTATTATAGGATCCCAAGCAGATGGTAGCACCCAGCCATCTTCTCTATTGAAATTAGGGTGTTTTTTGATTTCAATAGCCTCGCGAATCATCCTTGGAAGGAATCGGTGTTCTTTAGCGAGGATTTGTGGTCTATCAAATCTGATGTAGTGACGGGGGCGATCCTGTACATGTTCACAGACTGCAGACTTCCCGGAGCGTCGATTCTTCACATCAGCTATATGTTCTTTGACGCGGGTTTTAATTGATCTTTTAGTTTGTCCTATGTAGGAGAGACCACATTCACAATCAAGCTTGTACACTCCTGCATCTTGCAGAGGGACGTTACACTTGACTGATGGTAAAAACTGACCAATCTTCTTCGGCGGCTTGAAGTATGTTTTGATGGAAGCGCGCTTCAAGATGTAGCCAATCTTGTCAGTGACTCCTCTAACATATGGCAGTACAGCAGGTACACGCTCGACTGTGGCCGGCTTCACTCGTTCTCTGTGACGTAGGCGCGGGACCCGAAGCTTGTTGTCATGCAAAACTTGCTTGACGTGTTGGAGCTCGGCAGCCAGGTGTTTACTGTCACAGATCCCTCGTGCTCTCTGAAACAAAGATTTACCCACGGTAGCTAACTGTGAAGGATGGTGGTGAGAATCACCGTTTAAATATCTATCTGTATGGGTCTTTTTTCTATACACAGTATGGCTCAAGGTGTTATCAGGATTCCGAATTACTAACACATCTAGAAAAGCTAAGGAATTGTTTGCCTCTAACTCCATTGTGAACTGAATTTTAGAATTTATAGAGTTAAGATGGTCTAAAAATGCAGTTACTTTATCTAAAGGTAGAATTGTGAAAGTGTCGTCTACGTACCGCTTGTAGAATCTTGGATTTATGGGAGAAGTAAGCAGGGCTTTCTCCTCAAAGTCTTCCATGAATATGTCGGCGACAATGGGAGATACAGGTGAGCCCATCGCCACACCATCTACTTGCTTGTAGAACTCCTCCTTCCACAATAAGTAGCCAGATGTAAGGCAGTGTCTGAGTAATATTGCATATTCTACGGGCATGTTGTTTTCCTTCAGCCTCCTAGTTACAATTGAGATGCAGTCTTCAATAGGTAAGCATGTAAACAATGACTGCACATCAAAACTGACCATAGTTTCATTGTCTGCCAGACGCAGGTCTTTAATCTCGCTGACAAAATGGTAGGAATCCTTTATGTGTGCTCTTGTGTGTCCCCTGAGCGGTGAGAGTATTTTCGCTAAGTGTTGAGCCAATCTGTAAGTTGGTGAATCGATTTGGCTCACTATGGGACGTAATGGAGCATTGGGCTTGTGTATTTTTGGTAACCCATACAACTTTGGTGATTTGGCGCACGTAGGTATTATCCATTTTACGTCCAGATTTAATTTTTCGGAGTGTTTCTTTATGAGGTCACTAGTTGTTTTTAGTGTGCTATTTGTTGGGTCGTTTTTAACCTTTTTATAAGTACTTACATCCGACAAAAGTTCTTGTATTTTTGAATTATAATCTGACGTATCCATGACCACCGTGGCGTTTCCCTTATCTCCGCGGAGAATCGTAAGTTCTGGTTTATTGCGTAGGTTCTTTAACGCTATAAATTCGTCTCTGGGAAGATTCGGTTTAGGCACTGAACATCGACGTAACATAGACGAAATGTCTTGACGTATCGCCTCCAAATCTTCTTTCCGCATATTGTTTTTAAATAAACAGTCCTCGACGCTACAGATAATTTCTTCGTACGGTAATCTTCGCGGACTTATAGCGAAATTTAGTCCTTTGGATAAAACCTTTATTGTTGCGTCATCCAGTGTTTGTTTTGACAGACTATAGAACGCGATTAATCTATGATCTGTGTTTGTCAATGGTTGCTTTTGGTTCTGGCATTGATTCGGATGTTTGACATTTGATTTGGCCGTTAATTTTTGATATTTTTCTATATGTTTGTTTTTGCATTCGTTATATTTACTAATTTCGCGTTTATTTAATGTTTCCATGCAAAAATTAAAATCAAACGTTGTTAAAACTTTCTTTAATTCACTGGATGATGTGTCTATGGATTTATTGATGTCATATAGATCGGAGCGTTTTCGTTGGATTACCGCCCGTAACAACATTTTACTCGCCTGATTTAAGATCTTAGCGCTTCCTCGAATGTCCTTTTTGGTGGATATTTTGACACACGTAGGAATGAGATTATGGTCTCGGCATCTCTTCAAGAAATTTAAGGCTGTTAGATATCTTGCGCGCTTAGTCTTTAGATCTTCTAATCGGCGTATTTTATTTGCAATTACCAGTCCGTACTGGTTTACATAATGATTTCTTATATTTACGCGAACACTACACATTGAAATAATACTCGTTTTTACGGAATTTATCGCGTATATTTAACTTTTTAATACCCGACGTTTCGAGAGCTTTACAGCACCCATGGTCACGGGAAGGACTGAGATGTTTAACGTCCAGGTGTCATAGTTAACCGCGGTTACCATAGATTAAGATTTAACTTTTGTTCCGATCTACACAGTACGACAGACAGCGACAGACAGCGACAGTTGAGCGCTGGTTTGATACAGGCATTAAAGTCCCTGTATAGGGACTCGAGTGCTTGTGTTAGAATCAACGGGGTCTACTCGGGCTGGTTTGGCATCCATAAAGGTGTCAGACAGGGCTGTGTAGCTTCCCCGTGGCTGTTCAACCTATTTATGGACAGCTGTTTGGAAAATTTGAAAGTTGAAGAATGCGGGGTAAGAATGGGTGAGTTAACCATCAAATGCCTTTTGTACGCCGATGATCAAGTCATACTTGCGTCGTCGGCGGCCGAGTTGCAAATGATGGTTACATTAATGAACAGGTCATTAAAAGAAAGGGGAATGAAAGTGAACGCAAGTAAGACGAAAGTGATGGTTTTTGAAAGAGATGAAAGCAAAACGGTATGTGAAATAAGAATAGAAGGAGAGTTAATTGAGCAAGTGGATGAGTTCGTATATTTGGGATGTGTATTCAGCAGGGATGGGAGATATGATAAGGACATTGAACGACGAGTGAATGCAGGAAATAAAGTAAATGGGGCTCTACACTCTATCGTGAAAAGTCAGAATGTGTCAAAAAAGGCACGTATGGCAATTCACAGTGCTGTATTAGTCCCTACTTTAACGTATGGTAGTGAAAGTTGGGTGTGGCAGAAGAAGCACGAGAGTAGAATAAATGCGGTAGAAATGCGGTCGCTAAGGAGTATGTTAGGGCTGAATCTGAGTGACAGGGTGAGAAACAGTGTGATAAAAGAAGAGTGTGGTTTGCAAGATGATGCGGTGACCAGGATTAAGAAAGGAATGCTTCGGTGGTTTGGTCATGTAGAAAGAATGAATACGGAAAGACTGACAAAGCAAATATATGTTGCAGAAGTGAATGGAAGAGTCGGAAAGGGACGTCCTAGGCGGAAGTTTGTCGACCAAATTGGCGATATACTAAAAATGGGCCAAATTAAGAGTACCCTTAACCGACGAGCATGTATGCGTAGGTATATGAATGTGGAAGAGGCGAGAAAGGTATGTCAGGATCGTGCTAAATGGAAGTCTGTAGTCTCTGCCTACCCCTCTGGGTGACAGGCGTGAGTGTTTATGTTATGTTATTATGTTAAATTAATTTTGTCGCATACATTTGTCAAATAGCTATTTTTGTAATAATTAAAATAATTAAAATTCTTAAAAATGTCAATATATCTAACATTTTTAAAATGCTTTGTCCATAATTGTAGTTTAATGTGTTTTCATTCATATATGGATTATACAAAATAGGTAATAAAAGTACAGTCGCCTTAGATAATTTGTTTATTAAAATACATATGTCAGAATGGGGCCTATGTAAATCTTTATCATTACTACCGAAACCAACTTTTACAAAGTCGTTTTCCGTTAGTTCATATAACAAAGAATGATCACAGTTTCGTAATATTTCTTTACTAGTAGCTCCAGGCATGATATGGCCATAGATTTTATAGATGTCATTCCATTTTCCACATCTTGACATTGTTAGAGCTGAAGACAATCCACGTAGTAGGTCATCACCAAGAATGAAAATGCGATTCTTTTTGTGATTTAAGTTGTCGACTTCTTGTTTTTTTTTTTTTTTTGTGTTGCACCCTCTTGTGAGGTCCCAACAGTGACGCAGGTGTTAAAGTTCTCTATTGACGTGCCGCCATCTAGTTGCGTCAAGGGGCAACTACTCGGTGCAAGACTTATGTGAGGAGGATTTTGGTTTTCTGATTCCTTCAGGGATATATTAAAGTCTATTTTCTCTACTTTTTTCTTTTTCTTTTTCGTGGTTTTACTTGAACTTGATGGGGTACATTTACATATGTGTTTCAACTGATTGACTTTTAGCTCATATTCCGCAACTTTTTTTTAAGTTATGGTTTTCTGAAGATAAATTTCCTTATTTCATTTTCTGCTATCTCAAGATTTTCCTCCAGCTTCAGTATTTTTTATTTCAGTTCACTAATTTCATCATAACATTGCATATTCAGAGATAGTCTTCGGTTTAATTGATGATTTGGTGTAGAATTGATAGAGGAATAATCAGTTTCTTCTCCATCAGAAAGATGGTCAGATAAGCTTTGTAAGGAAATATTTTTGTTAATTTTCTTTCGTTTTGTTATATTTACATTTTCAATCCTGACTTTATCAGGTATTTGCTGTAATTTACTGGTAGATGCTCTGAGACATGTATCGCATTTGAATGCTTTTTTGGAAGATGTTGACATTATTCTAAATCTTTGAAATGATATGCTTGTACAATCTAAGTGAAATGATTTCTTACATGAGATGCACACCAGAATTTGCTGATTAATAATTTCTTTAGTGCATTTTATACAGGTCAGAGACATCTTGAATAATAGACAAGTATTATTAGCCAAACATCAACTTATGTTCTTGTTACCTCTAAGCAAAAGTCGTTGCGTGGTTCTAATCTTTTTTACTAGATGTCACTTTCACCGTAGATTTTTTCAATATAAAGTTATGACATCTAGTGACTATAATTTATAGTTACGGAATTTATCATCAGCTGATTGGTGTTTATATTATGAATGTCAAATTTGAAAAGATAAACGTTCACTTTAGATTAATTACACAATATTTTAGTTCTTTTCCACTAACTAGAACCAGTAAGGTGTTTGTAAAACATTCTTTTAACGAGAACGGTATGTTATAAAGTAACAGTTGAGAAAAATAATTCCTAGCATTTATTGTTTTATACACTATTCACTCGAATCACTTTAGTATTGATAGCACAAGAAATGTTCAATATTTCTTTTAGATAACACTTTTGTCCATTTATTATAAACAGTTCTTCACATAACACAACACACTACCGAATTTCAACAAGTTGGACTAATTTTAAATATTATAAATAACAGAGATCGATTTTGCATGACAGCAGCTGTCACACCGTATCCAGCGTATCCAGAGCAGGGGGGTGATGTAACGGCGCTGTCGTCGCGTCACAAGTGAAATACACCCTATCACACGGAGTGTTGGCCGCTCCCCGGGCGGAATACCTTGCCTGGCGAGAGATCTCCCCTTTTCCTTCTACGGCCACAGACTCTTGGGAATAAAAAGATCCTCATGTGTCCTCATGGGTGACAACGCATTTGCATTTCTATTCGTAATCGAGGATATATTATGTAGATGTCTATGCGCGTACAAGAGGATCTAAACATACTTCACTGTTGGCTCCAATACAACCTATTAAAAATTACATACATAAACACTCATGCCTGTCACCCAGAGGGGTAGGCAGAGACTACAGACTTCCATTTGGCATGATCCTGACACACCTCTCTCGCCTCCTTCACATCCATACACCTACGCATGCATGCTCGTCGGTTAAGGGTACTCCTAATTTGGCCCGTTTTCAATAAATCGCCAATTTGGTCGATAAATTTTCGCCTAGGACGTCCCTTTCCGACTCTGCCATTCACTTCTGCAACATAAATTTTCTTTGTCACTCTTTCCTCATCCATTCTTTCCACATGACCAAACCACCGAAGCATTCCTTTCTTAATCCTGGTCACAACATCATCTTGCAAACCACACTCTTCTCTTATCACACAATTTTTCACCCTGTCATTCAGATTCAGCCCTAACATACTCCTTAACGACCGCATTTCTACTGCATTTATTCTACTCTCGTGCTTCTTCTGCCATACCCAACTTTCACTACCATACGTTAAAGTAGGGACCAACACAGCATTGTGAATTGCCATACATGCCTTTTTTGACACATTTTGACTCTTCACAATAGAGTGCAGGGTCCCATTTACTCAGTTTCCTGCGTTCACTCGTCGTTCTATATCCTTGTCATATCTCCCATCCCTGCTAAATACGCACCCTAAATACACAAACTCATCTACTTGCTCGATCAACTCCCCTTCTATTCTTATTTCACATATCGTTTTACTTTCATCTCTTTCAAAAACCATAATTTTCGTTTTACTTGCGTTCACTTTCATACCCCTTTCTTTTAATGATCTGTTCATTTATGTAACCATCATTTGCAACTCAGCCGCCGACGACGCAAGAATAACTTGATCATCGGCGTACAAAAGGCATTTGATGGTTAACTCACCCATTCTTAATCCGCATTCTTCAACTTTCAAATTTTGCAAACAACTGTCCATAAATAGATTGAACAACCACGGGGAAGCCACACAGCCCTGTCTGACACCTTTATGGATGCCAAACCAGTCCGAGTAGACCCCGTTGATCCTAACACAAGCACTGGAGTCCCTATAAAGAGATTCCAATGCCTGTGTCAAGCCAGCGCTCAACCCAAATGAGTTCAGTGTTTGCCATAGCACATTCCTATCCACTCTGTCATAGGCCTTCTCCAAGTCCATGAACGCACAAAAACCCTTTTGGTTTTTGGCCAAAAACTTCTCCGCGATCATGCGAATGGAGAAGACTTGATCTGTACATCCCATTCCCTTTCTAAATCCCGCTTGCACATCCCAAATTTTTCCATCGGTTTCTTTCATGACCCTTTCAATTAGTACCTTGGCATACAGTTTTCCCACGATGCTAAGAAGGCTGATACCGCGGTAGTTTTTACAGTCCTGCTGCGACCCTTTTCCCTTATATACTGGGACTATCACGGCTTTGCACCAGTCTCCCGGTACCCGTTTTAGTTCCCAGCACAAATTAAACAAGTTGTGCAGCAGGCCTGCCACCACTTCCTCTCCAGCCCTCAGCATTTCGAGTGAAACTCTATCATATCCGGCAGCCTTACCTGCTTTCATGCTTTTCATTGATTTCATTATTTCATCTATACTTATCTCGCTACCTCCTTCCTCTTCTTTCGGAGTTCCTATTTCATTCAGTTCATACGTTGTCTCCTCACTCATAAACATGCTTTCAAAATATTCCTTCCATCTCTTTAAACTCAAAACTTCATCATTCAGAATATAGCCATTCTCATCTCTTATAGCATTCATTTTAGGCTGTTTTGAACATCCCCTGGCAGTTCTTACGAGTTTCCAGAACATTTTAATATTTGCCTGGAAGTTATTCGATATTCTTCTATCATTTTTATCCGTTCTTTCTTGCTTTTTCCTTTCAACTACTTCTTTTACTCTTTTATTTAGATGTCTAAAGACTGCCTTTTTTCTTTCAAAATCATCATTCGTACCGCTAGAATTACCAGCCTTAGTTGCTAGTAAATCTAGCCATGCTCTCTTCTTTGCTTCAACTTCCGTACGTATCTCATCATCCCACCATAACGTATTATTTTTCCTTTCGTTCTTTCTTTTACTAACACCACATACTTCGGTAGCTGCATCTACTAAACCTTTCTTAACATTTTGCCATACATTCTCCAAGTCATTCATACATAATTCATCCAAACCACTTACGTTTTCTTTCAGTCTACATTTAAACTTGATTTTCTCACCTTCATCTTGTAATCTTTCTGTTCTAATACGCTGTAACGTGTGCCGTGTAGTGGCGGTTAAGAATATCCACTACCCCATATCTTCCCGTGGGTGTCGTAAAAGGCGACAGAGCCAACCCGCTCGCCAAGCGTGGCAACTATGGCAATATACCCCCATGAACAATAACACAAATAGACGGCCCCCAGTCCCCGGCGGCCCCGCTATTCCTGGCTACGGTGGCGACCATGGTAACGGCGGGGCAGGGGGTGCTAAGAATCTCCGGTGGAGGTTCGGTTGCCACCTACGACGACTCGACCTGGCAACATTTAACGCACGCACACTGAGGACTGACGAGAAGATCCTGGAGCTGGAAGAAGAGATAGACAAGTTGCGCTGGAGTATTATAGGATTATCCGAGGTCCGAAGAGAGGGGGAGGACAAGGTGATTCTCGAATCCGGCAACTTGTTCTATCACCGGGAGGGCGACCATCTGTCCCAAGGAGGTGTCGGTTTTATCGTCCACAAGTCTCTCGTCAACAACGTTGTAAAGATTGGGAGTGTGTCGACGAGGGTCGCGTACCTGATACTCAGAATCACCAAACGGTATTCGCTGAAGGTCATACAGGTTTACGCACCGACCTCGGCACATCCCGATGAGGAGGTGGAGGAAATGTATGAGGATATTTCCAAAGCCATGCATTCCTCCAAAACCCACTACACGGTGTTGATGGGAGACTTCAACGCAAAACTAGGCACAAGAGAAAGCTGTGAGCTGAAGTTAGGGAAATTTGGAGTAGGGCAACGGAACCGAAGGGGCCAGCAGCTGGCCGACTTTATGGAGAAAGAGGGACTCTTTATGATGAACTCTTTCTTCCAGAAGCGGCCCCACAGGAAGTGGACCTGGTCGAGCCCCGACGGTTCGACAAAAAATGAGATTGACATCATTATGACGACCAGACGCCAACTGTTCAGTGATGTCTCAGTGATCGCAAGGGTGAAAACTGGCAGCGATCACCGAATGGTTAGAGGCACACTGAACCTAAACGTTAAGTTGGAGAGGTCTCGTCTAATGAAGTCAACGCTCCGTCCCCCTCGTGCTCTAATCCAGAATCCCGAAAACTTTCAGCTCGAGTTACAGAACCGCTTTCAGTGCCTACAAGATTGTGATGCAGTGGACGATATGAACGACAAGCTCGTGGAAACTGTCCATGCGGCAGCTAAGTTCTGCAAGACCCGCCGCAGAAGAACACAAAAACTCTCCGATCACACTCTTAATCTCATGGCTGTTAGATGGGAGATGAGGCTGCAATCGTCAACAGATTTGACAGCATACAGGGAACTGAACAGACAGATCTCCAAATGCATGCGGCGAGACTTACGCAACTTTAATACTGCTCGTATTAAAGAAGCGATCGAGCGGAACCAGGGCTCCAAAGTCTTTGCCAGAGATCTGTCTGCCCGTAAGAGCCAACTGTCAAAGCTGAAGACTGAGTGTGGCAGCATCGTTTCCGGGACACCTGAGATTTTGAGTGAGATTGAGAGGTTATATGAGCAGCTGTACACATCATCGTTGGAGCCACACGCAAGTGTGAGTAACAATCCAAGAGCAAGTCTTATCCAACACTATTCCGATGATATCCCGGACGTCAGTCTAAGCGAGATTAGAATGGCTCTCCAGCACCTTAAAAACGGCAGTGCCCCAGGCGAGGATGGAATTACAGCGGAGCTTCTGAAAGCGGGTGGAACACCGGTACTTGAAGTCCTTCAGAGGCTCTTCAATTCCGTCCTCCATGGTGGCACTACTCCAGAGGCGTGGAGCAGAAGTGCGGTGATCTTGTTCTTTAAGAAAGGCGACACCACTCTCTTGAAGAACTACAGACCGATTTCCCTTCTGAGCCGCGTCTAGGTGCTGTTTTCGAGAGTCATTACGAATCGTCTCGCACGCAGACTCGACGACTTCCAGCCTCCCGAACAAGCCGGTTTCCGAAAAGGCTTCAGTACCATAGACCACATACATACCCTGCGGCAGATTGTACAGAAGACTGAAGAGTACAATTTGCCACTTTGCCTGGCGTATGTGGACTATGAGAAAGCCTTTGATTCCGTCGAAATTTGGGCGGTGCTGCAGTCCCTTCAGCGGTGCCAAGTTGACTGTCGGTATATCGAAGTGCTGAAGTGTTTGTACAGTAGGGCTACGATGGCTATCCGAGTACAGAACCAGAGCTCGAAACCTATCCAACTGCAGAGAGGTGTAAGACAGGGTGACGTTATATCCCCGAAACTCTTCACCGCTGCTTTGGAAGACGTTTTCAAGCTACTGGACTGGAAAGGATACGGTATTAACATCAATGGCGAGTACATCACTCACCTTCGATTTGCCGACGATATAGTCCTTATGGCTGAATCGCTGGAGGACTTAAGCACTATGCTCAATGACCTCAATAGTGCCTCCCAACGGATAGGTCTTAAGATGAACATGGACAAAACAAAGATCATGTTTAATGTCCATGTCACACCTATGCCGGTAGTTGTTGGGAGCACTATGCTCGAAGTTGTTGACGAGTACGTTTACCTGGGACAAATAGTCCGACTAGGTAAGTCCAACTTCGACCGAGAGGTCAATCGACGGATTCAACTCGGCTGGGCAGCGTTCGGGAAATTACGACATATCTTCTCGTCAGGTATACCTCAATCTCTAAAAACTAGATTGTACAAACAGTGCGTGTTGCCAGTGATGACTTACGGATCTGAGACGTGGTCCTTCACTGCTGGCCGTATGAGGACGCTCAAGGTCGCTCAGCGAGCTATGGAGAGGGCTATGCTCGGAGTTTCTCTGCGTGATAGACTCAGAAATGAGGATATCCGCAGTAAAACCAGAGTGACCGACATAGCCCAACGGATTAGTAAGCTGAAGTGGCAATGGGCCGGCCATATAGCTCGAAGAACCGATAACCGATGGGGAAGAAAGTTTCTCGAGTGGCAGCCTCGTACCGGTAGGCGTAGTGTAGGGCGACCCCCCACTAGATGGAGTGACGACCTGGTAAGATATGCAGGAAGTCGATGGATGCAGGTGGCTCAGGACCGTGCTTTGTGGCATTACTTGGGGGAGGCCTATGTTCAGCAGTGGACTTGTGAAGGGCTGTTATGATGATGATGATGATGACGCTGTAACGCAGTGGTAGACACAGATGACCGATGACGCCACCGCCTGAATAGACCATTAATTCGGCATAAAACCAAAAAATGATCCGTTCCTACTTTTAACCCCCGGTAAACCCTTGTATCCACCACTGCGCCCCTCAATCTTTCATCCACAATTATGAAATCTATCATGCTTCTATCATCACCTCTTTCCCAAGTGTACATGTGAATCCTCTTGTGGCGAAAGAA
Organism: Parnassius smintheus behrii; assembly: GCA_036936625.1. NCBI lineage: Eukaryota > Metazoa > Arthropoda > Insecta > Lepidoptera > Papilionidae > Parnassius > Parnassius smintheus. Next base: position 1,053,565 of record JAUPFT010000003.1, on the reverse strand, counting down.
AGTGTTCGTCACAAAAAGATTCTTTTCCATACATACAGTGAGGAGGCTTTCACCATTCTCATTTATACTTTCATCACCAAACGTTCCCAATATCCTTTCATAACCAAGCCTCCTCACCCCAACTCTTCCATTAAAATCTCCTAGCATAACAACATTTTCATCTCCCTTACATTTCGTTAATACCATCCTTACCATTTCCCAAAAGTGCTCTCGGATATGAGTGGGCTTAGACATGTCTGACCCCTAGCACAAACAACTTCTTTAAGCCCACTTTCAATCGTATCCATAGCAGTCTTGGGCTTACACATTCATACTCTTTCACACATTGCACCATTATTTCTGATAGGATGATACCTACTCCCTGGCATGCCCGCTCGAGCTCGTCTACACCAGATCAGTATGCGGTATACATGCCATGTGTAGTGACATCCTTCCCCTTCCGTTTCGTCTCATTTACACATAACAAATCTATTCCTCTATCATACATCACCTCGCATACTTCATCCATTTTATCATTCATTGCTCCACATACATTCAACGTAGCCAGACGGGCCTCTGCAATCCACTTTTCGCCCCTCCGGGAGACAGAACGTGACGGGTGGCGAGCCTCGTCGCCGGTTTTCCTCCCGGAGATTCTTCGCACCCCTGCCCCATTAAAGGGGCGCCGGGAACTCGGGGCCATTTCTTTAATTTGATTCCTCATGGTGCGAATAAGGTGGTATATTTAACGCCGCTACCACGGCGAGGAGCCGAGTCTGTGCTATCGGCTTGTCGCTCATTTAGCACCACCCGGGGGACACGTGTAGGGTGGGCCTAGGATTAGGTGGTCAAAGCCTACGGACGCGAGCGACTTATCCCCTTATTAAAAATTAATACTTATAAAATTTCATACATAATATTTAGTTCCAATAGTAGAAAAATAGCTGATCTACCTAAACTGAGCATTAACGGTGAGATATTACAAGTCAACCAAGAAAAGTACCTAGGCTTAAAACTGGACAAAAACATTACATATAAAGCTCACTTGCAATATATTCACAACAAACTCTCCTCACTTGTGGGCGCACTGCATAAAATAGTTCGATGTATACCGAAACATGCTCGACTTTTAATATAGAATACGTTGGTAAAGCCTCACTTACTGTATCAAATCGAAATATGGGGTACTGCAGCTAAAAGTAATTTAAAACCAATACAAATATTACAAAATAAAATAATTAAAATCTTCCACAAATATGACTTCCTAACACCATCGAAAACGATTTACAAGAACACAAAAATTTTAAATATTAAACAACTTTTTACGTATAATACAAGTCTACTTATCTACAAGATAACTCACAAGCTTATTCACTAACACATAACACTCACAACAAAAAGTCAAATAAACAAATATATAACCCGCCGAGCCAGCAATTTTGTGTTACCTGCCGTAAGAACAAACTATGGAAAAAATAACATAACATTTGGGGGAGCACAGTTATACAATCAATAAATATTTTAAAAAGAAGATTATTTGAACATATTTATAATGATGAAACTATGCATTAAAATTATACACCGCCTTATAGTTAATAGGAACACAATGACATCGCTTCTTGGTTAACGATCGACAGATGTCATTTTTATTTACTTTTTTAACTACCCACACGCACTAGAATTATAATATAGATGTTATTGTTCTCATGTAAGTGACTTATTGTCTTAATGAGAAATAAAGTTCTTTAAACCGGTCTGTGGGCCACAGCAACCGAATACCATCAGGTGTGTGTGGTCGTTTGTCACCCTATCCTATAAAAAAATCACAAGGAGCTAAGTCGGGGCTGTAGGATGGGTGACTTACAATTTCATTACCAGATTTCTCAATAAATGCTTTTTCTAAGAGAGGTATGTGAAGAGGCGTTATCGTGATGCAGCATTATTCCCCCAAGCCCGGTCTTTGGTCTTCTCTCCCGCATAGCTTGAAAAGCTAATGAAATTTTAGTAAACCATTCACAGTTGACTGATCTACAATTTTCCAGCATTGACGTCAACAAATGTCCGCTCTGTGAAAAAAAAAAACTAGCCACCATTTTTCTGCCGACGTTGCGAGGTCTTTGCAGTTTTGTCGGTAACTGTCCTTCTGAGTAGACCCATACTTATGATTGCATTTTATTTTCCGGATCATATTGATAGATCCATGTCTTATTACCAGTTATGATTTCTGAAACATGCCTAGATGCCCCGTTTTCAAAACGTAGATGCTTTTCATGGCACCAATCCATACGATTCTGCTTTTCGCTTTCGGAGAGAAAATGATGAATCCATTCACAACAAAGCTTTCCCACTCCAAAATCTTGATTTGAGATGGTATGAATGCTCCTCGGACGAAACAATCTTTTTGATGTCTTTATATGTGATTCGTGGGTCTTCTTGCACCAACATTTCAGTAGTTCATATATTTTCTGCCGTTACTACTGTTTGCGCGGCCCCGGTTCTCAGGTCACTCTTAAGGTTAATTTTACCCTTTGGAATTCAACAAACCACCTAAAAATTGTTGCGCATGATGGAGCTGAGTTTCTTATTGCTGATTGTAACCGTTGTAAGCTCAACTTTTCGGTTAAACCGAATTTAAAATCATAGTAGATCATAGCGCGCAAATGTTCTCGGTTAAGATCCATTGTTTTAAATGAAAAAGGCGCGGGAAGCATTGCATGAAAATTAATAGAACTTTGATTTTTTTTAAATATTGAGCAATTGGCTTATGGAGTTCAATTTCTAAATAAATTTGCTTTTTAGAAATATATTACACATTCCATATTTTTAAATTTCGAGCACCTCAAAACTTATTGAGTGACCTACGTGTTCAATTAATTAATGAGTAAAACTAACAGTAACCAATGTGGGACACTCAAAGCTCCATGCGATCGATATTTATATAATTATCGTTCCAACCGGCTTCGATATGGGTAGTGGATATTCTTGCACCGCCACTACACGATAATAGGCAATTGAAATCATGTTACTTTTTATTTTCCCTTCAATTTATATCAGACAGCTTAGCGTGAGAAATGAAAACATTATTTTACGCTTAAAACTAAATTAAATTTAGTTAGAATATATTAAGTTAAGCCGTTTGTTGTTCACGCAAAAATTAGCTATAACATTTATCCTAAAATAATAATATTAATATTAATTAATAAATTACAACAATAAATCATTTTATATTAATATTAACTAACTATTTACATCGCATCCGAAGCTGGAAGCTTCAGGAAGCGGATACTAGGGACAAATATCACACGAGGGTAGCCAAAAAGCTTGACACCATCGATGGCAGGAAAGAATGTGTGGAGAGAACATGGCAGAATCTTAGGGATGGAATGGTAAGTGCAACGGAAGAAGTATGTGGAATAACAAAAAGAGGTAGTAGTAAAAGAAGAGATGCATGGTGGAATGATGCAGTGAGAGAAGCTGTAAAAAAGAAGAAAAAAGCATGGTTAGACTACTTGGCCTCTAGTAACGATGAGCATATGAGAGAGAAGATGAAAGAAAGATATAAGCTGCAAAAAGTTCATGCGAAAACATTGATTGAGGAAGTACGTGAAAGGTGTAGAATAGAAGCGGACGAGAGAATGTCGCACAACTTTAGGGAAAACTCCAAACTCTTCTGGAAAGAGGTTGGAGGGTCCCGGAGTGGTGTGACAGCCTTAAGAATAAACAAAGTGCTTTCGAAAACCAATGACGTCCTGTCAGAAAAATCGGACGTCATGCAGCGATGGAGTGAATTTTATAGAGAAATGTATGCGTGTCATGATCTTAGTGAAGGATCCGGGGGTGACGCCGTGACTGGCACGCCAGACACGGACCTCGATGACACTGAGGTCATCAGCATGAAAGAGATTGAACGTGCGATTCGAAGTTTGAAATGTGGTAAGGCTGCGGGACTAGAGAGAGTTACTGCTGAAATGATCAAGTACGGTGGGCCTCGCGTCTGGGACAGCTTTCATCTGCTGTGCAATTTGTGCTGGCGGACGGGAGATGTCCCGGATGATTGGCGATCCGCGGTCATTGTGCCTTTATATAAAGGTAAAGGTTCACATTTTGACTGCGGGTGCTATCGGGCGATCAGCTTGACCAGTTTAGCAAGTAAAGTTTATTCGAAGGTTTTGACACGCAGGATGCAAGAGAAATCGGAAAGATTCTTGTGGGAGGCACAATGCGGATTTAGACCTGGAAGAGGATGCACGGATCAAATGTTTTCTCTCCGCATGATCACGAAGAAGCTTCTGAGTGTTAACCAGAGGATTTTCTGTGCTTTTGTGGATCTGGAGAAAGCATTTGATAAGGTTATAAGGAGGAAAATGTGGGAACTGTTGCCGGGATATGGTGTGGATGGTCGATTGTTAAGGGCTGTGCAGTCACTTTACTATGACTGTAAAGCCTGTGTGCGGGTAGGGCATGACCTGTCACACATGTTTAGCGTCCAAGCGGGTGTAAAACAGGGTTGTGTCATGTCTTCCTGGCTGTTCATACTGTATCTCGACAGCTGTTTACAGAAGCTGAAAAATAGCTGTTTGGGTGTGAAATTGGGTGACATAAAAGTTAATTGTCTGCTGTATGCTGATGATGCAGTGCTTATTGCACCATCAGAAGCAGAACTGCAGGCATTAGTCACGTGTATGAAAGAGGAATGTGAAATTAAAGGTCTCCGTTTGAATGCTAATAAAACTAAGGTTCTGGTATTTGAAAAGGACGAAGAGAGAACAAAATGTGAAATATGGGTAAATCAGGAATGTCTAGAACAGGTAAATGAAATTGTATACTTGGGGAGTACTTTCAGCCGGGATGGAAGATGTGATTTAGATGTGGATAGGCGTGTGGCTGCCGGAAACAAAGTCAATGGTGCCCTGAATGCATTAGTAAAAAGGCAAGGCGTGGTGAGGAGTGCACGCCTTGCAATACATAACGCAGTGTTGGTACCGACTTTGTTATATGGCAGCGAAACCTGGGTATGCCAGAAGAAGCATAAAAGCAAGTTGAATGCAGTGGAGATGCGATCTCTTCGTAAAATGTGTGGCGTTAGCATAGCCGACCGAAAGCGAAACGAAGAGATTCGCAATATGGCAGGATTGAAAGATGACCTTATCACAAAAATTGATAGGGGCGTACTCCAATGGTTTGGGCACGTTGAACGAATGAGTGAAGACCGAATGGTGAAGAAAATATATAGAGCGAAAGTAAATATTAAAAGGTGTCGAGGTAGACCGAGATTAACTTTCGAAGACCATGTGAGCAAATTGCTCAAAGAGGGGAGGGTCAAGAGTACTCGGATACCTAGACGTGCATGTATGAAGAAGTTAATGAACCTGAAAGAAGCGAAAGAGGTATGTAAGGATCGTGACACTTGGCGATCTGTTCTCTCTGGCTACCCCGTTAGGGATTGTGCGTGAAGATAAGTAAAGTAAAGTAAAGTAAACGATTTACAACAATAAATCATTCTTGTTAGAAAAGTTTTTCAACTAGACGGAAATTGGGTGCTGGGTCTTTATTTCTTGCGACTATATTTTGTGAATCTTTGTAAGCACATAATTATTTGTATCGCGGTTAAATATCGTACCAAGTTGTACCATTTGTTAAGCGTTCGTGCCGTCGAATTAGAACCGACAGACGCTCATTTGTTAAAATTTATTTAAAGGAACTATATTCGTTTGACTAACGCTAGCCTGGCAGATTTAAATTGAATATTCACTTCAAATTAATGACTAAATTGTATTAATTATAATTAATTTATACTTGGTGTATTATTTGGAATGACTATTTTGACAAATATATAAATACTAAGACAAATATGTGAAAAAAAACTTGACCCAGCATATCCTTTTCGACGATTCCAATTTTTATTCCGTACATATTAGCTTTCCTGCAATTTCTACATATATCCTGGAAAGACTCTTGATAATTTTTTTATAGATATAATAGTCTTGTTGAGATTTATTTTATATATTGTTGTATTACGTTTATCATCACAACAGGTTTTATGTCATAGTTGCCACTCTTGGCATGCGATACCTATTCGCGGTTTTTTATTAGGCTGTTATGAATTAAATGCTGCTGCCCATTTTCTGGCCTAGTTTCTCTCTGACACCTCTTACAACACCCACGAGATAACGTAACATATAAATATACTTTCACCGCCATTACAAAGTCATCCAGTGAGTGAGTGGGAGTGAGTGATTCCGATCAGGTACCTCAGCGCTTTCGGTCGCCTGCGACCCAACAGTGAAGTACAGTTGTTCGGTCGTGCCCATGCGCTCCCAGTGCGTTCAATCAAGAGAGAAGACAAAGACATTTTTACCTGCGCGCGCGAGTGCTTCGGTGTCGGTGTGGTGGGCCGCCAGGTACATCGGGCCGCTGGCCCATTGTTCTGTTGTGTGTAGTGCTAGTTTAGTGCCCCACGTTCTCCATATTTCCAGTAAAAACTCAAAGTAGTTTATTACACACCCGCTGCCTCAGAGGCAGCAATTCTATTTTTTATTTTCTGTGTTCGCTTGTCGCATTAGGCGACAGCTAGGTACACACCCTAGCGTACCAACGCGCTAGTTGTATAAGTGTTCGTTTAGACACACACCTCCCCCGCCGAAAGGTGGGGGGGCTTGATACACAAGTGTTTTAAACCACAGACAATATGGCGGCTATTACTATAGCCGAACTCATCGACTTTTTAAGTCGAGTGTGCCCTGACGTTTGGACCACGTTCCTAGCCCAACGTGATGTGCCCACTGCTGAACGTCCCGTTTTACCCATCGACGACCCTATGTCGCCGAGCACTGGACCCTCGACCCCTATGTCCATCGACACAGTCCACGACGCCGCGTCCCCCGCGCCTTCTACGCTCGCAACCCACGGTCCCTCCCCGTTGTTTTCGGACGCCGAATCAGGCTCCGAGATGGATTTAGAAACTCACCGACCCGAAAAACTCGAAGACGAAGGCTTCACTCTAGTCTCGGATAAAAAGCGCAAGCGCCCCACCGTGAAAAAGGGAGACGAGCCTCACTCGGCCCCTACGTCGCCCAACGCCACTCCGGCAAAGTCGCGCCTTCCGCGCGCAAAACGACCGCGACCAAAACCGCCGCCACCTATAATTTTACAGGACAAATCGCGCTGGAGCAACCTATCCAAATGGATAGACTCCAAAAAAATATTCTGCCCCAAAGTCCACAATGGACCACAAGGCATCCGCATCCACGTCGCAATGACGGACGATTTCCGCGCTTTAACTGCGCATTTAAAAGCTCAAAACCATAGCTTTCATACATTCTCTCTCGCGGAGGACCGTAACCTCCGTGTTGTAGTTCGCGGACTCCCTAAGGAGCTAGAAACCGATTTCATACTAAGCGATCTTAAATCGCAAAACCTGCCTGTCAGAGAAGTGCACAGGATGCACCACCCAACTGACAAAAAACGCTACCTCGATCTTTGTCTTGTCATACTGGACCTGTTTCCAGAGGGCAAAGAAAATACAACATCACTAGGATATGCAATCTCACGGGGATTGTCGTAGAGCCCCCGCGTAATAGGGGCATCGTTGGCCAATGCCACCGATGCCAATTATACGGCCACTCGGCCAGGAATTGTTTCGCCCGGCCTAGGTGCGTCAAGTGCCTAGGCGATCATGGCACTACCGAGTGCCCCGAACGCCGGAGACGGAGGGCCCTCCGAGCTGTGTTCTGTGCGGCGAAGAGGGACACCCAGCGAGCTATCGCGGGTGTTCCAAAGCGCCGCGTAGGAGGCAGAATGGAGGAGCAATCCGGCGCGGACGTCCAGGCAACCCTAGTAGGTCGCGCCCACGGCATTCTGCCCCATCGGTTGCACCATTCTCGGTACCGCAACCCGCGCCCGCTCAGGCTACAGCCAAGCCCGCCCCCGTTAAAGGGACTTCCGGGAAAGGCCCATGCCTTCCGGTGCCTCCAGCACCTAAGCCCAACGCATGGGTTAAGCCAATGGCGATAGTCAGCGCGGCCGCCTGACGGCCAGTGCCTCCGCGCCAGGCCCAGAAGTCCAAACCCGCCCCTCAGGCATCGTCAAACATCGACACTGACCTTTCGTTAGTGTTCAACTTTGCCAGCAGTATAAATGTGGCCGAAGTCACAACCCTAGCCCGCAAACTTCGCGAAGCTAAATCAATACAAGATAGGCTTAATGCTACCATTGTGCATATTAGTCTTATCTAAGCGATAGATTTGTTCCAGTGCGCCTAAGCAACTCCTTTATTTTATAACCTAAATGGAAATAAGACCTATAGGTAGAACCAAGCCTAGGTCTCTGACTGTCGCGTACTTTAACGCAAACGGTATCAGAGATCAAAAGGAAGAGATCATGTATTTTTTACGCGACCATGATATCGACATCATGCTACTGCAAGAGACCTTCTTGAAACCTAGTTTGAGCGATCCCAAAATAGCCAATTATACCCTAGTAAGAAATGATAGGCTGACCGGACCTAAAGGCGGCACCTTGATCTACTACAAAAGGTCCTTGCAATGTGTACCAACAGATAATCCGCCGCTTACTAACTTAGAAGCGTCGGTCTGTAGGATAGCACTCATGGGCCATCCGCCATTAATAATTGCATCAGCATACCTGTCTCCCTTAAAAAGCATATTAGATTCTGACATGTCGGCTCTATTAAACCTAGGCCCTAGCGTATTAATCGCAGGAGACCTAAATAGTAAACACGTTAGCTGAAATTCTAACGTTAACAATCCTAACGGAATAATTCTAAAAGACCTCACGGAGCGACTTAACTTCGATGTTATCGCTCCCGAGAGTCCAACACGCTATGTTTTTGCAAACAACCAACATCCGGACGTCCTTGATATAGCATTGCTAAAAGACATCCAACTTAGTATTAATTCGATAGAGACTATTATCGAGCTAGTCTCAGACTACAGGCCGGTCGTTTTACAACTGGGCCGGTCGGCAGGTGAGGTCCCTCAGACCAAAACTATTGTCGACTGGCGTAAACTTGAGGTCAAACTTAAGTCTACGAGCTCCCAGCATTATACCTTTCAAGTTACAAGTTTACACTATACCTTTCAAGTTGGACTCACTGGAGGAGGCCGATAGGGTGATTAGCGCCCTTTCGACTCACCTCACATCAGCGGTCGAAGATTGCTCCCGTTAGGTTCGTGTGTCGAGTGATCAATACACGAAACTTCCGGCGGATGTTCGACGGCTGATTAGAGCGAAGAATTCCGCGCTTAAAACTTACGACAGCTACCGCACGGAAACCAATAAACTTCGGGTACGTTCTCTGCAAAACAAGATTAAACAACGAGTAGCCAAGTTTAGAAACGATAGCTGGGATAACCTCTTAGAAGTTATCGAACCATCCCAAGACGCCTTCTGGAAACTAACGAGAGCTCTTAAAGCCGACAAAACCGCATCGATGCCGCCTCTCGTGAGGCTGGACCACCCCTATCTCGCCCGAAACGACGATCTCGAAAAAGCCGAATGCCTAGCAGACAGTCTAGAGTACCAGTGCATGCCATCCACCACACCAAAAGATCCCGTTCACCTATTAGAGGTAGAAACGGAAGTAGAACGTAGATCTGTACTGCCACCAGCGGGTGAACCACTCGATCCAGTGACAGTAGATGAAGTCACAGAAACCATCAAAAGTCTTAAGAATAGATCAGCCCGTGGGCCAGACGGCTTTAGCAACAAGGTGATTAAATCCCTTTCGGCGACACTTATTTGCCTCCTTGTAGGAATACTTTTGGAACCTTTCTCACGAACTGCTCCTTCCCGGATATCTGGAAAGATACAGACGTAATAGGGATCCCAAAACCGGGTAAACCGCGTAATCGTCCCTCTAGTTACAGACCCATATACTGCTCAATACATTGGGCAAACTATACGAGCGCATTATTCACAAGCGTCGCCGTCATTACACCGAAGCTAACGGACTCCTCCCAGACGAACAGTTCGGCTTTAGAGCCAATCACTCATGCACCCACCAAATTCATCGCCTAACAGAATACATTCTGTCTGGCTTTAACCATAACCCGATAAGAAAAAAGGCTCGAAACACGGGAGCCTTCTTCTTCGATGTCGCGAAGGCATTTGACAAGGTCTGGCACGACAGCTTGATTTACCTTTAGCCTTCCTTTCGAATCGCACTTTTCGTTATCGAGTGGAGGGAACCCGTTTTTCGAAACGCTTCCTCAAGGCCGGGGTCCCTCAGGGCTCCGTCATATCTCCACTCCTCTTCACACTCTACACGAGTCATATCCCCAAAGACCCGGTGGTAAATACTGCACTCTTCGCCGACGATACGGCACAATGTGTCAGACCACAACAAAAACAGACTTTCGTTACAGCTCCAAAAAGCCACCAATCGCCTAGGTAAATGGTTCCGCCAATGGAGAATAGACGTGAATCCCGAAAAGAGTGTAGCAATATACTTTCAACGGAATACATCAGCAGGTTTTAAACCAAAAACTATTTCCCTATACGACCGCCCAATCCCTTGGGAAAAATCCGCCAAATACCTAGGCGTCACATTCGACTCCCGCATGAGTTTTACGACACACATAAGTGTAGTACGCAACAGAGCCAAGTCGGTCTCTCGTTAACAGCAGGAGTAAGCTGTCGCTAAGACACAAACTCCGACTGTATAAAACCTGCGTTAGATCAATTATGTCCTATGCAAGTGTAGCTTTCGCCCATACATATAAGACCAATATTTTAAAACTCCAAAAAGTACAAAACTTTTTCATACGGAAAGCCACCGGTGCACGCTGGTATCAACGGAACTCTGATTTACACAATGATTGTGAATTACCATCTATCTCCGAATATTTTAAGGAGATGTCCCAACGCTATTTTGATAGAGTAGAAACCCACCCTAACCCGCTAGTGACAAATGCAGCTAACTACGTGCCGATAACAAAAGTTGCGTCCTATCTCCGTAGACCGCGAAATGTTTTAATAGAACCACCTCAACTGCTCGATCCATTCTACCCAAGCGTCGCAGGCACATCACACAATGACACTACATCCACACTAAATGGGACAAACACTATTAGGACAACGAATGGGACACGTCGCACCCGCAGACGGGAACGACGCGTTCCAGCTCACTACGCGTACACACCGTACACCCGCGTTCCTGGACGGTTCTCACCGCCCAGACCATCGACCGACACGAGCTGAGCGGTCAGAGACGGGGGTCCGCACGCCTCCCCTCGGACTGCGGTTAGATAGCTCAAAGAAAAAACGCCTAAAAGGCGACATGATGATTGGTAACAATATCAAATCATAAACCATCTCATCATCATTCACCTCATCGCTTTTCCCTTTTTTAAACTCTTAAGCTGTAAGAGTCGCATAGACTAACAGCACAAACATCCAGATAATAGAGACAAAGTCATCAGTGCGTGTTGATAGTTACGACTTACGAAGCTGAAACATGGTCCTTCACTGCGAGTGCGTAGTGCTGGGTGACCCCCAATAGATGAAGTGACGGCCTGATGAAACACGAAGGTAGTCGATGTATATAGGTGGATCAGGACCGTTCTTTGTAACAATCAATAGAAATCTATTTTCATGTTGTAGAAATAATGATAGTGATATAAAAAACAAATTTTCTAATCAGATTCCTTCTTACTCTTTTTACATTATAGTTTGATCGCAAATTATATATGTAAAAAAATACGCTTTATTGTTACTGACTATTTTAGTGTAAGATTAGACAGAGCGCTTTGAATAATATTTTGATAAAACGGTGCAATGCTAATCTAATTCAGGCCTAACATGCGATCGTGAGCTTTCCTGTGCTACGATGATTGAACATTATCTCTTAACATGAGTTTTTTATTTTATTTCCTTTTAGTCTTCAGTTTATAGTATAAGGATGACAGGTGAGCACGCATTCCACGAAATGGTGTGATGAAGCCCATAGATATCTACATTTATTTTCAATTAAAATTAAAATTCAAATGTATTATCACCCCTGAGAACTTATATGGAATGCCTCGTATCCAGTAAAAGGGTCCACGGTTCATACACTCGCCATACGACACACAGCAACATTAAGCTGCTATTTTACGCTGGTAGCAGCTGCAGTGTGGCTCTACCACCTATGTTATTACGATTATTATAATTAATTTATATAATAGTATGTTTATTTATTTTGACGTTCCTAAGCCCGTTCAAAGTATGACGAGAAAATTAGAAACATAATTCGCGATGCGTAGTTATCACTTTAGTGGCGAGCGTGTTATTAAGGAAGTGAATAGTGGGGAAAACTACGTGTACTGACTCCTACACACACGAGTGCGTGTATGCTGTAGATGTTGCACATGCAGCTTCCGATATATTCAGTGTGTATCACTATTTATATTTTGAACTTCATTATTAAATTTGGCTAGTCTTTGAAAAATAACCCTATGTAGGTAAATGAAGATATGTATGTATATGGTGTGTCGTTTGGATATGATTTTGGCGGCAATAGAAATGTTTCCTCTCTTTCGTTTCAATTAGGGATTTCATAAAATTTGTTTTATTCACTACCGTAAAAGAGACATTATTTTATATCGTTCCCTATACGCACGCAACGCCTCTGCTATGATTTCTTTACAAAACCGTTTTAGTGTTTCCTACGTGTAACTATATATATATATATATATATATATATATATATATATATATATATATATATATATATATATATATATATATATATATATATATATATATATATATATATATATATATATATATATATATATATATATATATATATATATGAAAGATAGAAAGAAAGAAAATGTATTTATTTAACCAAAAAACATTACATAATTAAGCAATACACTGGTTTCTGCACTAAGCTCTAGGCTTGTATCGCAGGAACCAGGAACATTGACTGACACCGTTTACACCGATAAATACATAGAACTCCGATTAAATTAAAATAAAGCGAAAAATAAATCTTTTTTCTCTAATTTACTCTAGGAGTGCTTGTGTGCGTGCGAACGTGTGTGTGTGCGTGCGTGTGAGTGTGTGGTGTGTGTGTCTGTGTGAGTGTGTTTGTGAGTGGGGGGGGGGGATCGTGCTTGCGCGTGTGTGTGAGTGAGTGTTAGTCTACGCGTGTGCATGTATAGGGTCAACTATGAAAGGAAAGTAAATTTTCCGTTTCCTGATAAGAAGCATGTAGCAGCCAGGTTGTTATTTTGTGTTTGACTTTACTTGTGGTCAAAGACCTCAAATCTGGGAAGAGACAGCAGAATTTATTGTAAATGCTAGGCAGAAGAAATGGTGAGTGGCGTTTGACAAAGCTACTGTGTGAATTGGGAATCGGCACTCGAAAGATCCGACGTTGGCACAGGCTAAGATAATTCGGGGAATTTATAATTTTTCTGTGGGTTAGCATTACTGCCTTTAAAATGTAGATTTGGCGAACCCGTAGTACCTTACATTCCTTGTACAGTTCGTCAGTAGGAAATCTAAAGTTTTTAGACAGCATTACTTTTAGTACTGCTCGCTGGGCCCTCTCGACTTCAAGCATTTTTGATTTGATAGCTCCACCCCAAGCCAGCGTGCAGTAAAATAGTAGGGATTGGGTTAGTGCTTTGTAAACCATTTTCATTGATTCTTTAGTAGCGCAACGTCGTAAAGCTTTCATTCTGTAAATGGTTTTCCTAACACTACCCGACAAGCGGCTTAGATGGTTTTTAAATGATAGCTTATCATCAATGATCACTCCTAGATACCTGATGTTATCTGTGTTGCTGATTGTATTACACCCGCAAGGGGGTACTTCAGATACGCAAGTGTGAATTACTAAGTTTACCAGCGAAAGTGGTTTTGATGCGAGAGTTTTGTGAAAGGCTATGAACTTAGTTTTTTTATAGTTTAGAGTTAGTAAATTGGAACTTAACCATTTATTCAACACTACCATGCCTTTTTGAGCCGTCTCGAGTACGCTGTCCCAAATCTTAAATATAATGGCTGTATCATCCGCATAGCATATGACGTCTGCTCTTTGTATGGGTAATTCTAGGATGTCATTAATGTAAATGCAGAAAAGGATTGGACCAAGAATACTTCCTTGAGGAACTCCAATACTGATTTTTAATTGCTTACTTGTATGTGAGCCCACTCTTATGCATTGACGCCGATTTAAGAGATAGCTACGAAACCAAGCCAACGCCACTCCTCTAATTCCTTTTGTTTCAAGCTTCCGCAGCAGAATAGGGACCGAGACGGTGTCGAAGGCCCTAGCAAGATCTAGGTAGATACCTAAACAGCTGCGTTTATTGTCCAAATGTCTAGACACAGCATCTGTCAGTAGAACTACCGCATCCTCCGTGGACTTACCCCTCCTGAAGCCAAATTGATTTACAGAGAGCAGATTATTATTTTTTATAAAGTTGGTGAGACGTTTGCTTACAATTTTTTCCAATAACTTGGAAAATATACTTAGCAAAGATATGGGCCTGTAATTACTAGGACAGTTTTTATCCCCATCTTTGTGTATTGGAGTAACAACTGCTAATTTCCAACAATTAGGAAAAACGCCACATAACAAGCTAAGATTAAATATGTGGGTAAGTGGATGCAGAACTATGTGTTTTATCTGTTTAATCAACCTTGGGGTGCAGCTGTCTATACCCGGTGCAGTATCGTTTTTTAGCTGGTCAATAAGCGTACCAACTTCATAAGGATCCGTTGGCTGCAGAAAGAGGGAGTCCTTGCAAAGCACTCTTGGTTTGTATTCTGCAGCTAACAGGTCTTCTTGGGTGTTTAATCTTCTGAGCGTGTCATCAGCCAGTTCTCTGCCAACTCTAGTGAAGTACTCGTTACAAGCGTTTAGAGAGGAATCAGGGTCTTTGTCTACGGACAACAATTCAGTAGCCTCAGTAGTGTTACGTGTGAGATTACATATATTTTTGAGCGTTTTCCACAACTTTTTTGGGTTATCTTTATTTTGCTGAATTTGATTATTCTCGTATTCGGTCTTTAATTTTCGTTGAAGCGCGTAAAGGAAGTTTCTGTATCGCTTATAAGTGATTTGGATAAATGTATTATTAGGGTTTCTCCTGGCTTCGAGATGCAGATTGTCACGGTGTTTTTGACATCTCATTAAGCCTGGAGTTATCCATGGCTTTATAATTCGATCTGACCGTTTGGGCACCACATAACTTGTGTTTTCGTTTATTGCCTTTTCTAAGATTGAGTTAAAATTATCAGCTGCCTCGTTAGCATCTTCCATATTCATTATCAATGACCAGTCAGTCGACTCAAGCTTGTCAACAATCCGATTAGAATCCATTTTGACCTTACCGTGGATTCGAGATGGGTGATTCGCCTGGTTGATGGTAGTACCAAGTAAACAAATGTCATGATCAGTAAGATCTGCATGGCACACTATACCAACAGCAGAATCTGTACCCCTAACGAAGATGTGGTCCAGGCAGGCCGAGCCCCTGGTCGGCTCCGAGATAGCAGAGAGCAGTTGATGACTTGCTAACAAGCATAGATACTCGGAGCACTGATCATCAAGTGGGTCTCCGTTTATATTTATATTTAAGTCACCTGTCAACACCACGGCATGCTTGTTGTTAATTTCCGATAATGATTTATCGATGAAGGCTATAAAGTTTTTCACATTATTAATAGAGGGAGACCTATATATCCCTAGAATAGTAATTTTATTATTTAAATTTAATTTTAGGCAATCGCACTGGTCACTTAACGGTTCTGAAGATATTACACTCCATGAATCTTTAACGTATGCGGTGACACCTCCACTTTTATTTAGGTTATTTTTTGTGTAAAAGGAAATATATCCTGGAATTTGTGGAATCGTGGGGTTTACACCAAGCCAACACTCCGTTAGTATAACCACATCTGGATCAACATTAAGTCGGGCTAACGAAATCAAAAAACCGTCAAAATTGCGTTGGAGGCTCCTAATATTGACATTTAAAACTTTAAAGTCGACACCAACGGGTAATAAATTACGACATTGCTCTAGGCTCTCAATGGAATGACACTTTACTGTCAAAGTTTCGTCTATATCAACATGAAAGTCACACATTCTTTCGCTTAATAATAACAAATAATTCTACTAACTGCAAGAGTGATTTTGGACAGTAGTCATTAATTGAGAGCCAGAACAATCGGGACTGATGATTGTGTAGTGTGATGTTGGTGCGGTGCGTTTTGTGTGTGAAAGACATTGAGTTATATGTACTATGTACTAGTACATATAACTCAATGGTGAAAGTGTGTATGCATGTTCTAGTAATAGAAATTGTAATAAGTCTATTGTGTATGATTACGGTAAATTTAGCAAAAAATAAAAATAAAAATAAAATATCACTTTTGGGAGAGTTCGCTTGCTCTTTCGGGGCCAATTTTGGTATCCAGGTCTTCGTAGGAAAGAATACGGATAGCTGGTTTGTTCTCTGCTTGTTTGATATAGATCCCTCCGTTGCGTACCCAACAGTATTGGAAGCCCAGGTTCTTTGCTCGCAGTCTTGAGTTTCGAAATAAATAGCGATTAGACTTGGTGAGCCGTTCATTAATATATATATTCTGTGGTGAGCTATTTACAATGTTCTCAGATGACAAGCCTCGCCTGGCCCTGGCTGCCGTTATAAGCTCATCCCTCTTTTTACGTCGCAGTAGTTTGACTATGATTGGGCGCGGGTGTTTGTAGTTGGGCATCGATGATTTTGAGCCTGAGGAACGTTTAGGGCCTACACGTACCACTTCATCCAGTTCATTTTCGGATAATTGTACTCCGAGCTTTTGACAAGTAGCGAGAACGATATGGGTGAGATTTTCGTTGTTTTCTTCAGGCATACCAATAATCTCCAGTTCATTTCGCATCGAGTGTTGGTCTTGGACGGCGATTTGTTGCTGTAACTCATTAACTAATGATTTTAATGAACTGATTTCCAAGTCTTTGGACTCAAGTGCCTTCGATAATTCACCTAGCCTCACTTCAAAGCAATTGGTAATGGCAGATGTTTGCAATTTCAGTTCTTGGCGTACTATGTCTTTAACTTCGTCCCTGAAGTCGCGTATTTCCGAAATTAATGTAGTTAAGTCGACGTCTTCGTTTGAAAGCAGCTCAGAGCTTTTCAATTTTTGTTTATTCCCTCTTGTGGTGTTGACATTGAGGCTCATTGTATATTCGTCATTCAGGGAAGCCGCTGGGGAACGTACTGGCGTTAACAGGTTACTTTTTTTTGGTAGGGAGCAAACACATGACGGGCAAATCCATTCATTTCTATACTTTTGCGAAAGAGTGTTAAAGTGTTCCTCCGTAATATTAAGACACATTAAATCATATAGTTTATTACACTTGGAACATTTCATGAAGCCAAGATTGCGAATTTTGTTGTTACAACCGCTGCAAGTCGTAGACATTTTAAACGCAGGCCGCCAGTCAAGAGACAAAATAAATTTTAGATAAGTACGGTAGGCTTATATAGTTTGAGCGAGTCGAAGTGCGATAAACAGTGAGGGCGTAGTGACTCACCTCACGGCCGATGCAGTCGGTGTACGGGTTGTCCTCGGTCAGTGCCGTTCGAGCCGATATAAATACTTAGAAATATTTTTGCTTTTAACCATATGGACCGAAAAAGTTTCGGGTATTAATTTTCACTACAATCTTTGTTCGTTTGTCTTCTTCAAATTAGTAGTAAGTTTGACGTTAAATAAGCACTTTGATTATGAGTATTCACTAAAAATTACGGAGCAAAGTATTACAGGTGTGTTCTCAAACGAGTACGTAGTACGAATATATATATATATATATATATATATATATATATATATATATATATATATATATATATATATATATATATATATATATATATATATATATATAATATAAGGAAATGTTTTAATGGAATTTATCGAATTTCAACTGCAGGTTTATTATAAACTTCACACTCACAATCTTTCTGAAAAAAAGCAGTTTACTTATCCTCTCGTCAGTCCAAAACCTTCTAAAGGTTGCTGTCAAAAAGTACGCATCTGTCCACAACCATCAGAAGGTTGCTGTTTACTTATAAACTTCAGATTCGAAACAGCCCTAGTAAAAGTATACGTATCTCCCTATAACTGGTACAACATTCAGGGAATTAAACAAAGACGGCAATTAATATCACACACGCTTCATATATGAACCATAGAAGCTTTGAAATAGTAATACATTTATTCCGTTCAGTTGCTCGTTCTGTGACGCGGTGTCGTGTGTTAACGTTACGTGCAAAGTATTAATTGTTGAAAGTGATTTCGGAAGTTAATATTAAAGATAAACATGAGTGGGTAAGTCATAAATACTTTTTTATTAATTTAAAACATATTAGATGACGATTTGTACATAAATTATTCCATTTTATCAAACATTGCTTGCCATTTCGACCACCACGTTGATACCATGTTAGTATTAATTTCAATTGTTTTAAATTAAAAGTCAATTTTGAATGGTTAACATTGTTTTAGTATCGTTAACATACATATTTACAAACATAACAATAATTACAATTGTATAGTTTCGATTAAATCTTTCATAAAACTAAAAATAACAAATTGCTTAAATATCGCGTCCACCTAGCGGGCGCGGACAGACATGGGTCGTAAAGTTATTGACATGAAATCCGCCATCTTAGAGAGCAGGTTGTATAGTATGGATACGATTTTGGGAATGCCAGTGTTGGTATATTTTTGCGATAATTTTTGGTGTGGATTTTTATTTGTTTTTCTTATTTGTTTTGTTTTATTTTTTGTCAGTAAATTGTTTTACTTTTTGTATGTTCATGTCATTATATTTTTTTGCACTTGATTGACAAGTGAAACAAGATGACCGAGGACTCGCGGTCCGCGACGCGGTAGAGGTGTGCGAGTCCGCGGTGGGAGAATGTCGGCAGCGGCGGTAGGTTTGTTGGTGGAAGTGGTGGCTGAACCTGAGGTCGTGGTAGCGCGTGGTTGCGGAGGCCGTGGTGGAAGACCTCGAGGGCACCGTATACCAGACAACGGTCGCCCGGGGCCGAGAACAATTAACGAGTTAGCTTGCTTTTTTACTATTTTTTATTTTATAAAATATTTATTTGTTATTTTTTTAATGTTTAATGTCTTTTTCGGAATAATGTTGGGCTTGATATTTTTAGATTAACAATCAATTTTATCGATGCGATGCTCATGGGGCAGGCCCTCGAGACCCCACTGCACCCGAAGCGTAGGCGCGTGTGGCAACCGTAAGTTTTCGTATTTAATTATGTTGCTATAATGGTTTTAATACTAGCTAGTTTTAATTTTTAATTTAAAATATTACAGGGTCGACCAGAGTGTCTCAGCCTCGGTAGTAGTGCCACGCCCACTATCTTTGATTGCCTCGTCAAGCTCGGCGGCACCGTCACCGCTGTAAGTTTTCGTACTTAAGTATGTTGCTATTATGGTTGTAGTACTAGCAAGTTTTAACTTTTAATTTAAAATATTAATACAGGGCCGACCAGGCTGCCTCAGCCCCGGGTATAGTGCTACGCCCAGCCCTGACACCGTCTCCCGCTATATCGTATTTGGTGCCTTCATCAGCTGTGTAAGTTACTTATTATTTTTCTATTTGTTTCAAAAGGAACTCACAGTCTTTGTTTTTAGATTGTAAAAACATGTACTTAAAAAAGCTTTTGTTGTAGATTTGTTGAACGTGAAGGCTCAGCGGTGAATACGCCTTCCACCTCAACAGGCTCGGTAGTGCGTCGCCGTCGTCCTCGCCCCCGTCGGATCTTGGAAGATGACGATATCATATTAGCCATCAATTGTGGTAAGCAACCCTAAATTTTAGGACAGGCTAAGAGTAACGTTTCGTCTCTCGTAGATGTCGACTATAGCTATCCTCAATTTGTTATAGGTAGCGAACCAAGCTCCGAGGAGAGCGAGAACGAGGAAATGGCCGTACCATTCGTGCCCCGCGCAATCCGTAGTCTTCTAGAGACACCTACGTATGAAGTGGAAGAGCTGACTGCTGAGCCTATCACACAATCTATCTGGGAGCCCGCCGCTGAGCCCGAAATAAGCGTGACCGCTCCAATGGCGACGGACCAGCCGTGGAGCTTTTTTGATTTTAAGTGGGAAGCGTTTCCTACCGTTCCGATTCCTCCTGAATCGAGACGAGAACGCTTCTTGCAAAATAATGTTGGTCCGGCAACTCCATGTGTCGATCCATATGATATTTTCATTACGATATGGGATCGACAAATTATGGAGCACATTGTCTCGGAGACTAATAAATATGTTCAACAGTTGGCAAACCAATTAATGGAGCATAACAAACTCCATCCCAATAGTCGCATTAATCGTTGGTACGACACCTGTGTCGACGAATTATATATCTTTTTCGGCATGATTATTGCGATGGGGGTTGTTATTAAGTCCAGGTTAGAAGAATATTGGTGTTCCACTCAAGACGTATTTATTACACCTGGCTTTACAGCACACATGTCATACAATCGATTCATATTGTTATCAAAATGCTTACACTTCAACGATAATGATGACATGTGTGCTGTAGAGCGGGAATACTCCGAGGCCAAATTGTTCAAAATTAAACCATGGCTGACATATTTGAATATGAAATTCGAAAGTATGTACAATTTGGATCAAAACATTTCTTTAGATGAATCTCTTCTGATGTGGAAAGGTTGGTTAGATATTAACCAATTAGTTCCCAACAAAGCTGCTACGATGGGGATTAAGACTTATGAGGTCTGTGAATCTCGAACCGGCTATTTATGGCGGTTTGAAATTCACGCTCATAAGAAGTCTCCACCGCAGCAGTCAGAAGACATATTATCCGCGTTCACCCCTGCCACTGTCTTAAGACTTTTACATGGTCTTGAGAACAAGGGTCATACGGTGTGGATGGACAATTTTTATAATTCGCCTTCATTGGCCCGGCGCATGAAGTCATTAGGCTTTGATTGTGTGGGCACCCTGCGGACCAACCGTAAGTTTGTTTCACAGGCCCTTCACAGTCTAACTAAGGGCAACATGCGGCCAGGCCAGCTCACTGGTCTTACCGCCGGAGATGTCGATGTCATGGTATGGAGAGATAGCAACCGGGTTGCTATGATATCCACATACCATGGAAACGCCGTCTCTAGTGACGGTCACTCCATCAAACCCATCCTGATTTTGGACTACAATATCATGATGGGTGGGGTGGACAGAAAAGACCAAATGCTGGTGATGTACCCAATAGAGCGAAAGAGAACGAGCATCTGGTACAAGAAGTTATTTAAGAGGCTGTTGAATGTATCTGTATTGAATTCATTTATAATTCATAAAAAATCTGCTGCTTCTCTCGCCTCTCCTCCTCTTACACACCGCTCTTTCCGTTTCCTTAGTAAAAGCTCTTCTATCCAAACACGCTATTAAAAATAAACTTCGGCTTCCCCTGCCTACTCCCACACAGATCGTGCGAGTCGATGTAACCCACCGCATCTCCGAGCACACACGCGTTGCTAAGCAACGACTGCGCCGGCAGTGTGTTAAATGTAAAAAAAGGGCACACACGTTCTGTGTGGGTTGCAACACATCTGTATGTATAGCACCTTGCTTCCTTCAACTTCACTCATAAAATATTATATTTATTTGCCATCATCATTATTAATATTATCATCATCATCATTCATCAACAGCCCCTAAGTAGTTTATTGTCGCACCCTCGTTCTTTAACTATACAGTAAGGCCGCCTAACTGTAATTTCTTCTCTGTTATTTGCTTTGTGTTTTTGGTACTTTATTTGTAATTTGACCTGCATTTTTTTATTTGTGTACGTATTTTTTCGAATTTCATGTTCAAATGTTTCAGCAATGGTTTTTTATTTTTATTTTAAATTTGAAAATCTGTCAGAATAAGAAATTTACTATGTGTCCAAGGTTGTTTAAAAGAGATTGCTATAGTGTGGCCAACTAACTGTAATTTCTATTTTATGATTAATGTTTTCACTCTTAGCCCAAGGTTATCTGGAAGAGATTGCTTTTTGTACGTAGTAGTTTTTACTGCTAAACAATAAGCCTTAGCTCGTTGCGGTGCTATAGTTGGAATAGCCTCAAAGTACGAAACAGTCACCCATCCAGTAGCAAGCTAACGCGTGCATTGCTTAACCTTTGTTATGGATCTCGCACGCAAGCTATCACTAGGCTAGGGTCACTTCAAATTAAGTAAAATTAAAAAAAAAATCATATATAAAACATATATAAACACTCACGTCTGTCACCCAGAGGGGTAGGCAGAGACTACAGACTTCCATTTGGCACGATTCTGGCACACCTCTCTCGCCTCCTTCACATCCACACCTACGCATACATGCTCGTCGGTTAAGGGTTCTCCTAATTTGGCCCGTTTTCAATAAATCGCCAATTTGGTCGATAAATTTACGCCTAGGACATCCCTTTCCGACTCTGCCATTCACTTCTGCAACATAAATTTTCTTTATCACTCTTTCCTCATTCATTCTTTCCACATGACCCAACCACCGAAAACAAATCAAAATAACAAAAATGAAAATCCTTTATTTTAGCAAAAAAGAATTGTCAAACATTTTTTATAATAA
This sequence comes from Parnassius smintheus behrii, assembly GCA_036936625.1. Lineage (NCBI taxonomy): Eukaryota > Metazoa > Arthropoda > Insecta > Lepidoptera > Papilionidae > Parnassius > Parnassius smintheus. Next base: position 1,030,941 of record JAUPFT010000003.1, on the reverse strand, counting down.
CATTCGAATGTTAATTAAAAACATAAAAAAGCAATGAAAAATAACTAATTGTATTTCATTTTAATTTTATATTCATGATTATAATTATTAAAGAAGTCACCACAGAGCGTATCCATACTAGCATAGCTGCGTACTACGTCATACTTAGTACTTTTTGTAGTGAATGTGTAACTTTTAGTTGTTGATTTCTAACATAATTTTGTATGAAAGATGCCTTCTTTGTTTTGTTTTTAACTTAGGAAATGTTATTAAATTTAGGAATATACATTCAAATGTAAATAAATCACAAAATTGTTCCTTACAATTGCAAAAGTTTGAAAGCATTTTTTAGGGTCACTTTTTCAAGTGTTTGTTACAACTCATTCATTTCTTAATAACTAAATAGTTGTAACATTTAATTATATTAAGAACAAAGACCAAAATATAGAATAAGTTAAGATTTAAAGCCCATTGTGCCTCAGGCGTCGTAGATATTGAAGTACAAAATGTGCCTTTTTTTGTGAGTGCTGAGAGGATAACCTAAAATTTATTTTTGTTTGCGTCTACTAAAAATAATACCTGCGGTTGCCACCCCCCCTTACCACACGTGGCAAGTATGGCGAATATCCACCCTTAAAAGCAGTCTATGGGGAGGGCATGTTGTTTTCAGCAGTGGACTTCGATAGGATGCAACTGTATATTATATATATATATATATATATATATATATATATATATATATATATATATATATATATATATATATATATATATATATATATATATATATATATATATATATATATATATATATATATATATATATCCTCTTCTACTTAAAAATCTACCAATGTGCAGTTTACTATCTATGGCTATTTCACTACTTACCACCAAGTGGGATAGAAGTCAAAGATTTTTCTTTTTATTATCTTTTTATGAAACATCACCTCCACACTAGGATTTTCTCCTGTATGGTGGGGGCAGTTTTTTTAAGAAGAGGGGAGAAATGAACATAATGAAAAAATGGTAAGTGACAAGATTTGCCCATGAACAACTGCATCACCAGGGGAATTTCGGGTGTGCCGCCGACCTTCTAAAAAGAAGTAAGCTATTTACTTCTAAATTTCACAAAGATAAAACATCCAGACCCGGAACACTTATTTGTAGCTCAAAAAAAACCTGTACCTTGCGGGATTTAAGCCCGCGGCCCTTAGCGCTGAAACTCATTGCTTGGTCTATCCTTATAATAGTTAATGTTTCATATTGTAAACTTACTTTACTGTAGCAACTGTGCATAATAATTAGATGTTTTATCATTTTAGATTACTGTAAAATGATTTAATCATAAGCCTGTTGTACTTGACTGCTACCCCTCCTGATGCTAAGTGGTGATATAGCTGCAAAATTTCACTGGATAAGGTGGTATCGGGTATTGGATTCTCTTAACGTAAATGGACGTTATACGGCACAGCATTTCATCTTTATTTTATGAACCGCATTTCATAAATTACTCGTGTTTTCAAACCAATTTCAATCATCTACGTAAAAGACATGGAGGGTTGAGTTTTGATACAGACATAAACTGAGATTTCTGTTGATAGGTTTACTCTATGCATCTGAATATTCTATTTTGAAAAATGTCCATATATTAAGAATAAAATAAAAAGAAACAAAAAATACGTGTGGCACTCGGGGACTGCCGCGGTAAAGCTATTTCATAGTATTCTTATCAACCTATGCAATTATATTTATTTATTTATTTTATTTATGCAGTATTTTTTTCTTTGTTAGCAAAAATGTTTGCCTCATGCGAGTATCGAACCCGTGATCCGCGACGCTGCATTCGGGTAGTTCAGCCACTGCGCCAAACGTCCCATCAAAAATAATATATAAATTTAAAAAATATTTAAGTATAAAGTCTGTGTTTATCAAATACTCTAAATTCACGAATGTTGCTAGCATGACGACGACTCATATAAATCCAAAGAATATGCTTCTTGCGATAAACTATATTATTTTTTAAAATATTTTTATTATCTTACAATACATGCAACTAGTCTACACGCACACGTCTAGTCGCACGCACACAAACACCGTGCCGAAGTCTGCCGAACTGAAACGACGTTAGACGATGTTAGGTTTAGGGGTCTTAGGTTTATTTTCGTTACGGAATTTCTTGATTCGGTTGTTGCGCTCAAAGCCCGCCATAAAAGCTATGCAATAGCTTAGTATTACCGAATTTCTCAATTCGGTAATACTCGATAAAAGTAAAAAGATACTCTGTGTTATAATCATAATCGACACATAAAACGATATATAAAGAGGAATCAACCTTGGGAAAATACCATGAAGCCAAAAAAGAGTTTTTTTTTCGAGGGTAGGTGCAAAACAGATAACAGCTGAAATTATCTCTTGTGTTTTATTTATATTTAAAAATAAGTATAATTAACAATAAGTTTTAGCATTATTATCAATTATAAGAAAGTGCATTTAAATCAATCTAGATAAAATATTTATATTCATCTTCCCTCTATAACCTCTGTCACACTAAATAAAAATTACTATTTTTCTATCTTTTCTCGGTTAATTCACTTTACTACAATGGCAAATGTCTCTGAAGTTGTGAATATCCAAAAGGAATTAGAAGGGAGCTTGACCAGGAAGATGATGGAGTTTGAGAAACGTCTGAAGGCTGCAACTACTCCAACTAACCCAACAGTTTTACAGCTTCGGGAGGAGTTTGATTCATTCAAGGTACTTGTTAGTTCCATGTTCAGCCTGCTGCAACAGCAAATTCAGGAATGTAACAAAAGTATCGATGCAATCAGTATGTATCACCGGAGAAAAGTTCTGCTTTTTCATGGATTAGCTGAGGCTTCTGAAGTTGACCTAAAACAGCAAATTTTACAACTGTTGCACAAGTATCTGGGTCTAACTCATATTACTGATGACTCTCTCTAGAAATGCCACAGACTTGGTGTTCAATCCAGTACCCGTCCAAGGCCAATTCTTGTACACTTTAATGATCATTGCACTAAGTCTGCGATTTGGAATTTAAAATCAAAGTTTAAAGGGTCTGCCATTTCAATGTGTGAATTCCTCACTAAATTTCGTCAGTCCATACATAAGAATGCCCGTAAGCATTTCGGAATTAGAAATGTCTGGACAATTGATAGTGCAATCTATGTAAAGCACTCGGGAGGCCGAACGAAGATTTCCACTGAGGAGGAATTGGACGATCTAATAGCCAAGTACCCCATGGATGGTTCCCCTGAGAGTTCTAACAAGGCTCCTAATAAAAAGGTCACCCCAATGCAGCAGAGCTCTTCGAATCGGCAAAATGATACAGCACGTCGCACTCAAACTTCAGCGGTAACTCAAATTGATGACGTAAAGAGATCTAGACGACTGGTAGGCAAGAAGTAATTCCTACATATCTATTAACTTTCTAAGATATCCTTGTTATTCTTGTTGTCATATTTTGGTGACGTTCATCTCCTTTCGTATTTTTTTCCTTCTCTTATAGTCTACTTTGTCTGGTAACATAATAACTATTTTTAGTTTTATTAACCGGCAGCATTAGACAAGAATATAAATCGATTGTAGTCCAATTGTATGTAACTAATTTGCTATCACTTGTCTTTAGTATTTTCCTTTATTCATATTCCAA